>JAHREE010149173.1:94884-176409 GCA_033628505.1 Tringa tobata | reverse complement strand
GCCTCCCCCCGCCCGGTGGGTGTTGGGAGAGGTGGGTTAGCTTTTTCCGGTCGTGGGAGGGGGTCCTGCATCCCGATCTCCTTGTTTCTCATCTCCTTACAGCAGGGAGGTCCTCTCCTGAGGGGTTCGTGCCTCTCCTAGAGGGTGTGAGGAAGGGGGGGTTGCAGCTGGACCCCTCAAAGGGGTAGCGGAGCTGGTGGAGGGGGTGTGCCTTTGGGCCCCTTCCTAATCTCGAGTCAGGCTGAAGGAGGGCTGGCAGCACGGGAAGGGAACAAGTGAGTAAATAGCTATTGCTTTGTGCCTTGTGGAGGGCTTTACTTCCATGTTGTCTTTCCCCATCTCCTTCCCGGGTGCTCCTTCACTGATGGTGGTCGGGGGGTAGGGCAGCTGTGTCACGGTCACAGCGATGGAATTCATTGACAATAACATCTCGGCAGCAACAGTAGGTTACTTGAGGACATGGTGATGAATGAACCGTTCTTACTGTTAACCTTCTCCACCTAGTCCTTCCTCAGCCCCGATTATGTGTGGTTGCTGCGAATTGGAAGTCAGGGCAGGGCTTTGCTATTGGGCTAGCTTATGTTGCATCTGAAAATGAAAAAGAGCTCTTCTGTGTTTGCTGTTGTTGCTGAAGAAAATTACAGCAGCAAAGTGAACTGGTGGAAACCCTTCTGCAAGAAACTAGATGTAGGAAAGGACCTGGTGCACCTCTGAGCTGGATGGCAGGGATCTGAACTCTGCGTTGTGAAAGATGTCAGCATGATCTGACATGCTCTGGGTGGTCCTGCTTTGGCAGGAGAGTTGGACTAGATGATCTCTATGGTCCCTTCCAACTCTAAAAATCAGTGAAATTCAGTGAAAATTCAGTGAAGAGATTTAAAAATATGTGATGAAATGTCTGCAGTGCTGTTGAATGCCACCTGGGAGTCACTCAGGGTAAACCTGGTTTGAAGCTTCTCTCTTGTAGGTGTGTTAACATCAGGAGCATGGACATGCCGAGTGCTCTTGGTCGTGTTCAAAGGAACACGCACTCTTGAGGAGCAGAAACTTCAGGATCGGTGTGGAACTATGTAAAGGGAAGCTCACCAGGGGCCAGCCCACTTTGTCTCTAGCTACCAGGCAGAAATCCTCCCTAGTCATCTCAATTTGAGTGAATGCTGAATGCTTATAAAGCAGCAGCAGATCAAGGTGATTGCCTCTGGGGTGGTGGTGGTTGGTGAAATGGAGGGGCCGTCCTGGCGTGAGAGCAGCTGTTTTTTTCAAGGAGAGAAATTGGAGCTGGATGTGAGTGAAGGGAAGGGAGGGGGAGGATGTGCAGGCCTGGAGGAGCAGTGCTTGCCATTGAAACAGAGCCCTTCACAACAAACGGCAGCGACTCAGCCTTCTGAGGCTTTGCTTTTTTAATATTTACCAGGCCCTTTTAGCAATTCCCTTGGTTATATCACATTCTCTAGTGGAATCTGGGTTTGGATTCCTACCTGGCTGACTCAGTATTTATGCCTAGTCCCAATCTCTCTGTGGTGGTTTGACCTAACTTGTTTAAAGAATTTATTTTTAACCTTACACTAGGTAACTTGAAAGCAAGCGAGGCCAAATCACTTTGCAGCGTTAATGATGTTTTGGGACTCCTGGAGGGTTAAATGTAGAAACTAGATTAACTGGTGTAAACAAATTTTGATGCAGAGTCTGGAAAATGAGCAAGGTTTTGTGTTTATAACCTCAACAGTCTTGGTAACTTAAAGGAGGGAAGGGGGAATTGGGCAAGCTCTATTCTGCTGTGTTCTAGTTGCAGTTTTCCCAGCATACTGGTTAAAAAAATTGTTTATAGTAGTAAGAACAGAGGCGTGGAAATTCAGAAATTTAGGCTGTTTCACTTGTGTTGTTTTGTCCAGTCCTCAAAAAAGCTCCTGGTGCCATGACTTGCAAAAGGATTTGACCATTTGAGGCGTCTTTGGAGTTACAGACTCACCACTAAAATCTAAAGAAGTTAAGGGAAAACCCAACAAAAACTGTTGGCTGTTAGCAGAAGCTTTTTTTCTTTTTAGTTATTCCAGTTTTTCAGCTACCATTTTAGAACTTAGAAGCAGATTGTTGTTGTTTTGTATTTCTTTCATGGACTTTTATGTGATGCTTTCCTCATAGAATGCCATTTTTTGCAATGTTCTAGATTTGTTACTGGTGTCCCCTTGGTGATACTGATTATAGTAGAATAGTGTGCTGATTAATAGTGCTTGAGAAATGTATGTTTCATGGACTGTTAATGCTATGTTAATAATTGGTATTGATAATATTACTATTAATAGTAGTGTTTACTTGCAAATTCAGTAATGTTTGGTACCAATACTTGGAATAAGTTATTCACGAAAGAACAGGGATACAACTTTATATCCTTTGTTAGTCTTTTTATTTATCTTTGCCTTTTGTTTGTTTAAAGCACACAAGCAGGACTCTGAAGACCTGTGTTCTGCGCTCGGGTTTGCAATAGCCTGGTATGACCTTGGTAAAAGAGAAGCCAAGTGACTTGCCGCCTTTACAAGATGACAGATTAAAGACAGTGTAGTATTTGCATACTTCAAAAGTATTGAATGGAAGGGGCTAGAGGACGTACAAGTAATATCCACTCCACTATCTGCTGGAGCTTTTTGCTGAATTTTATGTTTTTCGGTTACAGACTGCTCACATGTAGCCCATCGTGTCCTCTTTGCTTTTCAGAGAAGACCTAATTCGCACTAGTACTGTTTTTAATATAACTTCCCTAAACAGGTTATGTTCATTAAAGTGAGAGCTGGGATGAAATATTGTGAAGCAGCTCCTTTGCAATTACTTAAAGTTCATATTTTACAAAAATGATACAAAGGGTTTCTCCGTTTTGCTCTAACATGAAAGCCCGTGCTCTGTAATTTTGGCCATCTAAACTGGCAGTTTGTCAGAATTTCCTGCCCACCTGGGGCTCCTGCAGTCCCTTTCACAGGTGTGATCCCTCCAGCCCTTTCCCCCCCACTACTTCTCAGTGCTTCGAAGAGTAAACAGTGACTAAAGACAGATAGATTAAAGGTGATACAGTCTGATGCCTAAGGTCTCATGGCTTGCTCAGCTTGCTTTTACTACATCATAACTATTTTGGTGAGCATTTTGTTTTATTTATGTTGTCGCTACATGGTAGAACTTGTAAGATAGGTTATGAGCACAGCTTTGTGCAGCTCCCTTGGATGGAGTTGTTTCTACTCTCAGTTCTCTTGAAATTCTATTTTCTTTTGTCCAGTTTTCCTTGTGAAAGGTGCAAGATACTGCATCTTCTTTAGAAGGTAAACTTGTCAAGCTTTTTTTCCTCTCCCACCCCAGCTTCTTAAATCACTCTTCCAGCAGATGAGACTGGGGGAGTCCTTAACCTGGCCAACCGTAGTGGTTTGCATTTAAAAACAACAAAATGTTTCCCATATTGAGAGAGCTTTGATCTTTCTCAAGACTTAATGTTTGCCTGAAGTTGTACTTCTATGGTGAACTCTACGGTTTTAGTTTTATGCTTTATCATACAGGGAACACAGTTTATTCCAGATCTGCAGAAAGTTCAGGTTCAATGGAACTTGTGTTACAGAAACATTTAGTATTTGAATCCAAAGTTAAACAAAGAAAGCACAAATACATTCTTAACTTCCAGACTTGAATCATCAGGTTGCACTTTTTTTAACCTGGTTTAATGGTGGGGATGGGGCAAGTCTGTCTTAGTCTGTTAGGCAGCCCTGTGGTTGAAGGTGTGAAATTTGAATTCAGTAGCTATGATCATATTCCTAAATATTTTTAATGGAGAGAGAGGAAGTCTTTTTGCAGTTGCACTGTGTGGTGTAGATTTCATCTAGAACATTTCAGATGTACTTCTTATGACTAAAATACTGTTCGTAGAAGTAGGATGATGCTTTAGAGACCACATTCAGATTGCTTTTGAAGAAAAAAAAGGATTTTTTTTTTTCTACTGTACTTGTTTTGTTAAGTGTTTTGAGGGTGGTGGATATAATAATATAGAATGAAGCATATGGCTTCTGAAAGTTTTTTTGTTTCTTCTTTTTGGTTTTAAATGTTAACTGAATCACTGCTAATTTATTGTGAACACTTGACCGATATCTCATATTATCACTTTGTCTATATTTCCTTGTATTTGAAGGCTGTTGCTGATTCCTTTTTTTTTTTTCTTTTTGTATTTGCATTTTTCCTTGATTTTCAAACTTGCATGTTGTCTTAGGTGCAGTTACAGCAACATGAATCTGAAAGGAAACCCTGCTTTACTGTCAGGCTGTACATAATATATTGTATTTGAGAAATTCTGGTCCATGCTTTTGATGGGTTATACCTCAAGGGACAGATGTCTTCTCTTCCTGGGCTTTTATTTCAGCTGTCAGTCATGTGTTCTTCAGATCATTGGCTTGTGATCCATTTTGAGACTGTCATAAGCGGAGCCAAAGCTACTGATGTTAACTTTGAGTAACTAAATGTGACCAGTCCTGCACTTTGCGGTCTTGTGCTTCACTTTCTTTTATTAGCCACTGAATGAATTTCTGAGTGTTTTTGACATGGGGTAAGAGCCAAGTCTGAAATTCAGTTTAGAGAAAGGTTGAAATAAGTGTTATGAGTTTGGTGAAAGCAAGTTAAGGAGTATGAAAAAGTGGGATTTGAGAAGACCTTGTGGTTTCTGATACGCTTCTTGATGTCCAGATAGTAGCTATGCCCAGGAATCTTTCTTTTTATCTTAGGAAAAGATGCTTGTTGCCTTTCTTGAATACTGCAAGTATAAAACTTCTTGCAACTTTATACCTATACTCCACTTTTCATTGTTTATCATTTTACCTGTTGATGTAGTAGTGTATGGTGCTGGATTTAAAGTCCCAGTGGTTTTTCTCCTGCCTGATTTAATTGAAGATAGACATGCACTTGATTTTCTTTATGTGACTGTCTGAGCGGAAATGCTAGAGTTGTCCTCAATGAAGCTTGTGAGGCTTTTTTGATACCTTCCCTTTTTACTTCAGAGTCGCTGAGGTTGGTAGGGACCTCTGAAGGTCATCTTGTCTTCCCCTGCTCAAGCAGGCCCACCTGCATCAAGTTGTCTGTACATCTTCTGAATGTCTCCAAGGATGGAGACTCCTTCACCTCACTGCACGACCTGTGCCAGTGCTTGGTCACCCTCACAGTACAAAAAGCATTTCCTGATGTTCAGAGGGAACCTCCTGTGTTTCAGTCTGTTACGGTTTGAGAAACCCATAACAATTTATTGTCATTTAGACAATTAGATTGTCTTTTAGACATTTATTCTATCACCCGACGACCCTTCCACACAAGGGAAGGGAAATTGGGCAAAAAACCGAAGGAAACACAAGGGTTGAATTGTAAACAGATGTAATAGGATAAGACTAAATGATTAACAATAATATTAAAGAACCAGTATTGATCCTGATACTAATATAAAATATACAAGAATTGTACTCAGCCAATCCTATCAGCAGGAAGCTGTGCACTCCCAGCAGGGGACAGCAAACGTGGGACACTGTGAGGAAGGCTCAGGGGTCCAGCAGTGGGGAAAGAAGTTCTCTGGACCACTGCCATCAAGGGAGAGAGAAACTATACAAACTTCCTAATTTATGTGTAACATGAATTTCATGGTATGAAATAATGTTGTTGGCCAGCTTGGATCAAGTTCCCTGGCCTCCCTCCTCCTCATCCTTGCACCTGGCAAGGCTTGAAAACACTGAAACCTTGAATTCCACTGAGTCTATCTGGCTATGAAGTACTGTTTTCAAAAATGCAGACACTAGAGTTTTCTAAAAGTGCAGTTTTCCTAATCATTAGAAGATAAGTAAGTCCTTTATCACTCAAACCAGGACACACTCTGTGCTCATTGCCTCTGGTCCTGTCACTGGGCACTGCTGAAACGGGCTTGGCTCTCGCTGGGTACCTTCCCTTCAGGTATTTATATACATTGATAAGATACCATCCCCACCCCACCCCCAAAAAAGCTTTCTTCTCTAGGTTAAACTACTTGACATAGTCAAATCTGTAGTCCTTCAGGCAAACTCAGGGCCATACGTTCTTTCATGCCTTTGAGAAGGAGGTGGATTTGGGATTGAATTTAGTGGGGGTGGTGTTAACAGTAGTTCATGACTCTTGATAGGTGGAGAGGTGGGTGGGATCGGGGTATGTGTTTAGAGAAAGTACTGTGAAAATATAATAAGATGCATGTTTTAAATCCAAAGAATTTTAGTGTTTGCAAATAAGGAGTAATTTGCTGTCTCTACTCTAGCTGGACTGAAGACTATAATTCAGCAGTTCTGTGAGGGAAGAAACAGGTTAAACATTTGATTGTCTGACATTGATAAAATTGCCCAAGTCCTGTATTATATTCTCTCTAGGAATTGTGTGGATTGTAAATGCTGGTTTAATGTACTACAGTGTTCTGGAGAAGGTAGGCTGAGTTATTGTACTTCTGCATGTTGAACAGTTAATTTTACAAAGCTTTATGCATCAAAATTTATTTTTAAAAGTACTTCTAATCGGAGCAAAGGCAAAACTTTGGAGAGTTATACAAGTCCTGGTAAATTAGAAGTGAGTGGAATTAGACTATTTTTCTTCCTCTTGCAAACCCAGCCCTCTTCCTCTAAATCACTAGGACACCCACAACTGTAGACAAGGGTAAAAATAAAGTTAGATGGTTAAAATTACTTCATAGTTAGAGGTGTTGAATCTGAGAAGTGCTGGGATGGCTCTTTTTGTACAGTCCTCTGAAGTGAAACATCCATGAAATTTAGTTTCTGCTAGGAAACCTACCTCAAATATTTATATGACTTATCTCTTCTGTTGAATGCTAGGGAGGGCTTTTGAGTACTTCAGTCATGGGAGAGAGGGAAGCAAAGATGTATAACTTGTATTTCTTTACAACAAAGAAATCCATTTAAATAACTGATCAACAGAAGGCGTCCCGAGCATTTCACTAGTTATGAAATGACTGACCTATTATAAAATATGAAGAGCAAGAAACCACAGAACCATCCCTTTTCAGTTGATTTTAATATCTAAGCAAAAACTAAGCACAAACCCATATTTAGTGACGCATCTTAACTTGCAGGCCAGAACAAGCAGGTTTTCAACATTTGAGTCAGACTGTGGTAACTAAAACCTTTTTCACCTAGCAAATAACAAGTAGCTCTTTGGGGTTGGAGCTGAATGTAGGAGAGAACAAACGAAAGACTTTAGCAACTGGAGTCGGCATCGTTTTCCTCATCAGGACCTTGTTAAGGAGTAGTGGGTGGCCAGGAACTGGTTTTATGGTTGTAGGTGCCTTTTGTCGACAGACGCTGATTGAAGAGCTGGCATGCAACCCTTCCCTCTGCTTCCAGTTGCTCTATGCTATTGGAGAAAAGTTAGAATCAGTTGTTAGTATGTTCTTTTTATGGTGCGTTCTCTCCATAATTCAACTGACAGGTCTTAATGCAGTGTGTGAGGGGTGAGTGGCAGAATGAGTTGCCTGTGGAGGAGGAGGAGGAGGATGTGGCTTGGGGGTAGTTACAAGACAGGATTGGGGTGGGGGAAAAATGNTGACAGGTCTTAATGCAGTGTGTGAAGGGTGAGTGGCAGAATGAGTTGCCTGTGGAGGAGGAGGAGGAGGATGTGGCTTGGGGGTAGTTACAAGACAGGATTGGGGTGGGGGAAAAATGGGGGAAATGTTTGATATTCTTGATCTGATATGATGGTTGCTACTTTGATTTATTTGTTCAAATTATCCAGAGTCTGGCTCATAGCAGCAGAAATCAAGTCATTAATGCTGGGGAACCTTAGGTGTGTCTTTACAAACAAACAAACAAAATTTCTGCTTTGATGAACTGCACTGAAAGTGAGTGATGAAGTAATGCCAGGAACAATGGGCCCTGGTGGAATACTTTGGGAGGAGGAAGGGGTCTCTCTTCTCCACATCCCTTTTGGCTGGTAAATCTGCTTGGTGAATTACTTGACACTGCAACTGTGTTTCAGTCTTTTGAACTCTTGTTGCCCTGTTAGGCTGTAGCTCCTGGGACTCGGTAAAGAGCAAGATTGTTTTGCATCTTATTTCTCCTGGTATTCCCGTAACTGCATTCTTGTTCTGCATTTATGGGTATATGTAGTATGGCATTGATGACTGGCCTTTTTTACCAGAAGTTTATACGTGAACAGACATGCTGTGAAATTCTATGTAAGTTTTTTTTAAGGTAATCTCTTTGTTCTTTTTTAAGGGAGAAATGTTGAAGGGGAAGAAGGTTCCTTCAGTGTACCTAGAGTGCCATCTGTCTCTTCTGGCACTCTAGTGGTGGGGAAAGTTAACTTTGTTTAGAGATTTACTTAGTCCTTCTGTTGAATAAAATGAGACAGTTGCTACCTCTTACATTTCCTAAAAAATCTCAGTTTCAGACTGCTCAATTTCTCTGCCAGGTGAAGTGACCTCATATAAGCATAGCTCAAGCACTGTGCTAAACTTTGCTAAAATATGTATCTAAATGCTACTTATTTTCTTACAGTTAAAGCCTAAAAGTATTCAGCTGAAGACAACACATAAGAGACTGAAAATAGAGCTTTACACTGGGTTGGCTTATCTAAATGTGTGTTTGGATATTATGACTCTAAGGTAATTTATACTAACATGACATTTATGGCTGGAGAGGTGTGGAGCTCTGCTTTCTTGAAATCTTAAAGACCAGCTTGGAAGAAGTGGTATGCTTAGCTCTTCCAGGACTTGTTGTGAATTGACCTTCAGTTCAGCTTCTGGGATGTGCCAAAGATTCAGGAAACACTGACAGTATTTAGCCTCTGCCACGCTTTTCAGAAGTCATATTTTTAAAATGACCCAAATTTCTAATGAAAAGGAAAAAAAAGTTGAAACATGCCCCCAAATTACTTTTCTAAAAACTGAATAAAATTAAGATTTTTATTAAGCTTTAGACTAGTTAAAAAAAGTTCCCCAAAAGCTCATCTTAAAAAAAGATGCCGTGAATATTTTCTGGTTGTATTTAAGTCCAAAACATTGCAGCTCCACGAGTCTCAAAGTTAACCCAAACATTGTCATATGTTTTGGAAACTTAGGCTTTCAAGTCTTTTATAGTGATGGGATATCTAACTAAAGCTCTGGAAGAGTTCAGCCAAAGAAATACTTGTTTACAGCATGAGAGTTAGTGTACTTCTAACTCTTAAACAACAACTTGCATTTAAGTCATATTAAAATATCTGCTGACAAGTGAGTTCCAGATAAATGTGTATTTATTTTTAGTTGCCTCTGAAGTAAAATTACAGCCTTTTGTGGATTCACATTAGTATGAAAATTGGGCTTCTTTTTTTTTCTTTTACTCACCAGGTTTAATCGTAGTTTTTCTTCTCACTTAATGTCTTTGAGTTCCTAGGCCTCTTTGCTTTATTCCTTTTTTTACTTTGATAGGAATTGTGATAATTGAATTGAACACAAACGTGCTTGCATATTAGAATATATATGAAAGTCTAACTGATCATCTCTGATATAGAAGGCCTTACTCTTGGTGCTTTATGTTCTGGGAATTTTCTGTATTATATTCATTGTGTATATAATATTTGAGAACTTAGACTGGTTTTAAGGGAAGTTTTGTCTCTGGCTTTGGGAATGAGATAATCTATTTAAACATGCTTTTTCCTTCCCTTTCTTCTTTCTCTGGCAAAAAATTCTGAAAAGAGGACAAAATATTTTTCTTGGATGTATTTGTAGGTTTTCAAATCGACTTTTATGAATAAGTGGAAATAAAAATTTTACTCTTTAAGGATTTGTGGTTCTCAGCAGTTGCATGTATAGTCAGCGATGTTTAAATGCAGTGTATTGACAGCTATTTTGTCCCATTCTGTCAGTCTCTTGTATTTGATGCAAGAATTTCCTGCAAAGAAATTCCTGTGTTCTCACAGTAACTTTCATTACAACATGGCAGGGTTCTTTTGAGATATCAGAACTAAGGTCATGCTAACATCTGCCGCAGAGTTTTAGAGCACATCAACAAGGTTGGTAAGTAGCATTTTTCAAATTTTAGATGTGGGAAAATGGAGGGACCAAAAGGACAGTACCTAGTTCGAGGAGGCTTATATGCTTTCAAGAAGAATGACCCTAAGCCCCTGCAAAGCTGCAAGTTACTGTGTCCTGAAGGTGAGACAGTGAGAAGACTTTTAGTAATTTATTTTCTTCTGCTTACAGCTTTGGGTAAATGCTGCCCTCTTAACTATGGATGTGTCTTGAATTTTTTGCTTTTATCAGAGGAGGCATGTAGAATGACAGGTTGCATTTTCCCTTTTACATTTTTTATTTTCACTGTATTGTAGTGAAGCAGGTTCTTCTTACTGTTTTTCAAAAAGCCACGTTTTGGGCAGCATGCTCGTTGAACTTGAAAAACAGTCTTCAGGTGTTAAAAGGAGAACACATTTAGGGCATCATACTGTGCATTTTAAACTTGCCTACTGTTGGTTTCTCAATTTATTTGCAGTGTCATCTTGGCTTTTACAGCAAGTGTGCTTAACTTGCTGTCCCCTCTTTTCCTAGAATTTTTACATAACATTCCATAAATGACTGAAAATTACTATTGTGATTAAAAAAGTGTTGCTTAAGTTTGTAAATGCAATTCTTAAAACTTGTAATGTTTTATCTTGGTTGCTCTTGCTCATTCTTTGCTTGACTTCTGTGTACATACAGCTTTTGGGATTGCTCGGAGAGAACTGATGTTTACAACATGTCTGCTGCTGAAAAGGTTTTAAAGATTATCATTGCCAAGCCATTTGTTCTGTGAAGTTTTTATAGGTGCGGTATGATCTCGAAAGCTGTTATGTGTAGTATTTTAATGCTGTTGCTAGAGCTGAACCCAGCAGTTAGCAAAATGTATATTCCAGGTGCAGTCTCAGAATTCACATATGTACTTAGGGTAAGGTGCTGCAATTAATATAAATAAGTTAACTGTTTCAGAAACTAAGATTTGAGGAACACAAGTCCCTTTTTTTTCAAAAGTGAGTACTTAATCTTTCAGCAGAGTGCTAGGTCTTTTAGACTGATGTTAAAATAGACAGGTGACTAATATCTTTTTGGGATGTTTCACAAAACAGATTTTCTACTTGGGCATTTTAATACTGCCTTGCACAGTGTATAAACCTGGCATACCTCTGTGGAATCTGGAGTAGTACAGTGCAGTAATAAATAACCCAGCAGAATACAAAAGTGTATTTAGAAGGGAATGTAAGCTTTAAGAAAGTAAGTGAGTTAATTTCTGTGAAAAGAAATTTCTTAATGGTGTATCAATAGGAAGGAAGTGTTGAAGAAAAAAAAAAGGAATTCTTTGCACTTTTCTTCAATTTTATTAGAAGCTAGTCTGTCTCGGAAAGAAATGGTGGAGGAGAGAAAGAACCTCCTACCGGAAGCAGAAAATGTGCAGCAGCCAAACAACAATTTAATTTAAGTCAGCCCAGACTTGCAGAAAAAGGTAAAGATGGGGAGGCTGGAACAGTGACTGTGGGTTTTAGAAGAAGCCTGTGGGTGATTCCCCCCCACTAATGTTGGAAAGAAAATAAGTGCTGAATTAAGTGCAATAAAACTTTGGGCAATTTGACATCATGTGTGAGCAGCTTCTCACTTGCATATTTTCATAAAAAAGGTTAATTAACTAAGAAGTGGGAGATTAATTTTGCTTTTTTCATATTAAACACAGAAGCACAGCCTGGATGACTTTATTCCTGGTCTTAGATTTGAATTCTGTGTGGAGGTGTTATGGTTTGGGCTGGACTGGCCACTGAGTGAATGAACGACAGATGAACCTCACTCCCTTCAGAGGGAGAGAAGAATAAGAGAGAGAGAGACTTATGGATTGAAAAAGAAGTTAAACTAATTCAATGAAATATTAATAATAGAAAAGATAGTAATATCAAAAAATGAAATAACGAAATACACACTACGTGCAAAACCAATATCAAGCTCCCAGAACGATGATCCTGTCACTGACAGGCACTGGGAAAGTCCCAGACTGGACTCGGAGATGGACAGGATCTGAATTCCGAAACTGGATTCAGGAATGCACAGATTGGGGTCAGAAGCAGGTGAACAGAGTCCTTTAAGTCCTCTTCGGACGTCAGCCATTGAAGACAGAGGCTGACCCCTTTGATCCCTTAGCTTTTATACGGAGCATGGTGCAGATGGGATGGAATACCCTGTTGGTCATTTGGGGGTCACCTGTCCTGCCCGCTCCTCCCTGCAGGTGTGACCCCTCTGTGCTCTTCTGCTTCCAGCCCTCCAAGTTGTTACCTAACAAAGTGAGCTGCCCTTGGTTGTTATAGGAATAAATATAAGCAAGAGCCTCTCAGCATACCATTCTTTGGCATTAATTATAAACATCAGATGTTATCACTCTAAAGCAGACACTGTCTGAAGAATAGGATCTTAATTTCAGAGAGGAGAGGCTAAACTGAAAAGTAAAATTACTGAAAAAAAATCCTGTTTCTCTTTTACCTTGAACCAGGACAGGAGAACTTTTTATTTACCTGCTCTTTTCTAGTGTGTTGTACATTTAAAGTTGTGAAGATTGTTAATGCTTCATCTCTTTGGATAGTTTGGTATTGTTTTGATGCAGATCGGATAGACCTGACCTCACGAAAACTTCTAGAATGATGGAACAAGAGTAAGTGAATTTACACAAGAGTAAGTGAATTTACACATGAGACCAGGTTGAGAAATTGTGATTGTGAGGAAAATAGTGCTCAAAATCAAGTCGGAGAGCTTGGGATATAAACAAGTTTTCTGATTGAAGCAGGTCAAGATTAGAATTAGTATCAAAGGAAGCTACTCAAACCCACCTTGTTTCAAGCTAGAGGTAACGCTAACAACGGTTGTGACTGTAGAAAGAGCAATTCAGAGATGGTAGAGAAATGAAAGTGATCTCTTAACGGCTTTCATTTCTCAGTGCTGTTTCTGTGGCTGCTTGTCTCTGAGCATCCCACAAGATAAGCATCCATCGTATTAGAGAAGTTGCAGCAGTCTGGTGAAGTTCCCACTGAAAAGGGGAACCATAACCACCATTTTTAAAAGGGAAACAAGGAAGACCCAGGGAACTACATCCCAGTCAGTCTCAACTCTGTGCCCAGGAAGATCATGGAACAGCCTCTCCTAGAAAGTCTGCTGAGATCCACAGAAAATAAAGAAGTGATTGGTGACAGCCAACATGACTTCACTAAGGACCAATCATGCCTGACAAATTTGGTGGCCTTGTGCAATGGGGTTACAACGTTGGTGGATAGGAAAAGGGCAACTGACATCATCTACCCGGACTTTTTGATGCTGTCCTGCAGGACATCCTTGTCTCTAAATTGGGCAGACATGGATATGATGGATGGACCACTCTGTGGATAAGGAATTGTCTGGATGGTCGTACTCAAAGACTTGTGGTCAATGGCCCAGTGTCCAAGTGACAGTGGCATTCTTCAGGGGTTAGTATTGGGACCAGTGCTGTTTAACATATTTGTCGGTGACATAGACAGTGGGATTGAGGGCATTACTCAGCAAGTTTGCTGATGACACCAGGCTGTGTGAAGCGGCCAACGTGGTGGAGGGAAGGGATGCCATCCAGAGGAACCTGAACAGGCTTGAGAGGTGGGACCATGTGAACTTCATGAAGCTGAACAAGGTCAAGTGCAAGGTTCTGCACCTGGGTCCGGGCAATCCCAAATACAAATACAGGCTGGGTGGAGAATGGATTGAGAGCAGCCCTGAGGAGGACTTGGGAGTGTTGGTGGACAAGAAGTTCAACATGAGCTGGCAATGTGCACTGGCAGCCCAGAAACCAAACTGCATCCTGGGCTGCATCAAAAGAAGTGTGGTCAGTCCGTTGAGGGACGTGCTTCTGCCCCTCTACTCTGAGCTCGTGAGACCCCACCTGGAGTACCGCGTCCAGCTCTGGTGTCCTCAGGCCAGGAAGGACATGGACCTGTTGGAACAGGTCCAGAGGAGGGCCACAAAAATGATCAGAGGGCTGGAGCACCTCTGCTATGAGGACAGAGTGAGAGAGCTGGGGTTGTTCAGCCTGGAGAAGAGAAGGCTCCAGGGAGATGTTACAGCAGCCTTCTGGTACCTAAAGGGGGCCTACAAGAGAGGTGGGAAGTGTAGCAATAGGACAAGGGGTAACGGTTTTAAACTAGAAGAGGGGAGATGTAGATTAGGTGTTAGGAAGAAATTCTTTATTGTGAGGGTGGTGAGACACTGGAACAGGTTGCTCAGGGAAGTTGTGGATGCCCCATCCCTGGAGGTGTTCAGTGCCAGGCTGGATGGGGCTTTGAGCAACCTGGTCTAGTGGGAGATGTCCCGCCCCATGGCAGAGGCATGGAACAGGATGGTCTTTAAGGTCCCTTCCAACACCAACTATTCTATGAGTCTACCTGACAATCCTTGAAAAAGGATTCAGCGTCTCACAATGTTTCACTTTGAAAGCTAAGTTGAACCAAATGGCCAGAGTTTTCACCAAGATTTTATGCACAGTAAAAGCATAAGATTGTGAAGGACAGAACCTTGAATACTGCCTCAGAAACTGTTATTTCTTTTCCTCCTTCTGGAACTTTATATGCGGTCATATGTGTCACAGTGGAAAAATGGGGTTTTATTTTGATGGAATCTCCTCTTGCCTAAGATGAAACTTGAGAAATATTATAATCTGGGGGAAAATTGTAGAAAGATGTTGTAGACTGTCTTGCTTTATTTAAAAAGAGTTTTTTTCAGCAAGACTCCTGGTTTTCTTTGGTTTTCTGGGTACATGAGCATATCACAATGATGTGTACTGCTCTTCTTCCCTCAGTATCTAGTTAGTTTAAGGAATAGGGCTCTGTACAGGTGCAGTAACAATACCCGAGCTCTTTGGTGTTGCTACCAAAACTCTGAAGCTAGAATCAAAAATCTGATATCACAAGGTTTTTAGCACATTTTATAGATACGGCCTTACTGATTACTTAGTGCACTTGCTTTTATATCACTTGTGGCTTGTAATTTAACCGTTGCTTTTTGTTGTGAGTTTTGATCTGATGAGTGTTGCAAGTCCGAATTAATCTTCCCCCAAAAACTTTTTCTGTGATGGCACTTCCTACTTTGTTCCTCGTTGTCAATTTTAATGTGAATTAACTAGGTGCCCTTTTTTGATGTAGTTTGAGTGTATTTCCGCCAGCACGAGAACGTAACAAATGTCTCTGCTCTTGCTCAGCTATTTTTAGTCCTGTTGCTTCTATCTGTTTCTATTCAAAGAATTCCTTTGGAAGGCGTTCTAGGAGAGTGCGGTTCAGCGAGGCAGGAGGGAACCAGAGGGGGCAGGGAGAGCACAAGCACCAAGTGTGTTCATGATCTGGCAGTGAGAGGTCCGACGTTGAGCTGTGCTACCTTGTTTACCCCACTCAAAGCCAGTTCCCCCTTCTGGGTTTTGTCCTGCTTGCATGGCTCCCGGCTTGTGTTAGCTATTTCTTTCTGTCATTTGGAGTATCCGGGTTTTAACTTCAGTCTTCTTACTGGGTTTGTTTTGCTTTGTGAACAGCATTCAGTTTTAGGGGCTGTTTAGATACGGGGTGATCCATCAGAGTGAATGGCTGAAGTGTGTATTTCTACAGTTTAATAGCCAAAGCTGACAGTTCCCAGTACTTGTCTTTTGCCCTGCTCCTGTTACAATTCAGCATCTTTTTTTTGTTCTGGTACCAGTTTAATCTGGATGTGTTTCCCTAGTAAGTTTTTTTTTAAAGTTGGTTTTGTTATTTAACAGCTTTTTGTTTTTCCTTTTTTCGTTGTTGCATAAATTGCTCGTCTTGTGGGTACAGGTAGCTGTTGATTGTAATGGTAATGATTGATAGGGGGCTGACCCACTGAAAGTTTTGTTGTGGTTTTTTTTAACTGTTGTGTCTTACAGTTGATACTATTGATGAACTGCAAAACTAAGGTATCCCTGGTATCTGTCTGTCTGTCTATCCCTGATCTTGTAGCTTGTGTTGTATGTACTGGCAGAGCTCAAGCTTAAACTGTTCAAAGTGTCTTGCTGACATTGTCAGTAGAAGTGTGGGGAATAGCTGTTTTGAGAGAAGTCGGTCACAGTTAATAGAGGAAGCTTATGAGTCTTCTGCAGCTTTAGCAGTGTACTTCAGGCTTATCTGAGAAGCTTTCACTACTTAAATACTTCTTTTTTTTTTTTTTTTTTCTTAGAGTATTGATAGCTTAACCAGAGTGTGACCTGAGATTATGTCCTTCCATGTATTCTTTGAAGAGAACATCTATAACTTGTTTAGTTCTTACTCTGCAGCTGTTTTGTCACCTACATATATATACGCGTATATGTGTGTTCGCGGAGCTCACCCGGACTTCTAGCTGACCCTGGAGTTCATATCAGATAGACTGGAAGGCTTTGCAAATTATTACGGTTTGCAGAGGCTTTGCCTTGTGATTTTTTTTTTTTGTTGGAGGGAGCCATCTGAAGAACTTCCAAGGCACCCAGACCTTTCTTCTTTAAAAGTCTTTCTGGATTTCCTCCTTTCCCCCTCGGAGGGGCTCCTGTGAGTTTTAATGAGCTGGCAGAGGGAGCAAGCCTTCACAAGGTGGGGCTGTTGATAGGTAAGCGGTGGATGTTTAAGTGTATTGTCCCTGTGAAAGTGAAATTCAAAGATGATCAGCAAAAGCACAGAATATTTAGTTGTGTGTGCAAAATTGTTAAAGATTACTTTTGGTGGCTAAATTGCTTTAGGGTAGTTTCAATCTCTAGTTTAATGCCCAACAATGAAAGTATACAGATACTTCTTTGGCTGGGGGAAAGGACTGTATTCTAGATTACCATAAACTGCATTAATCAGGCTGTCCTCATGTTGGTTGATTATAGCCTCCTTTTGTTTGGGTAGAAGCACCTCTAAATTTTTATTAGTGTATTCTTCGCTGCTAATTGAATGATAACAGGTGTCCAACAGGCTGGACATTAAGGAGTGTTCCTTGGTAAAGGTAATACAAGTCTCTGTTTTCCCACTGGTGATCAAAAGAATATATATGCCATAAGACAGTGATACATTCAAGGTCACTCTGCTGGTAGAATCCCTTCCTGGGATTTTTTTATTTTTTAAAATGCCTGCAGGGTGTTTTTAATGTTTTTTGTTGTTGCATGCGGAGGGCCTGACCAGGATCAAGTCTTGCTGTACTGGATCCCAGAAAAACAAAATATGAAACCTCACATTTTACTGATGTTATAATGGTGCGTGGCTGCTGAAGTGCAAGTTCTCCCTTTCCTCATGAACTTGATCCCTCTCACTCATGTAGGATTCAGCAGTTGTATAGCCAAATAGTTTTCCACAGGATAAGCTTATTCAACTGACTCACTGTTTTGTTTTTGAGGGTTTAGTTTGCTCTTGGGTCAGCTCACTGAATTGACTCCCTGTGCAGCTGCATGATCATAAGTCTCATTGAAGGGAAACAGTAATATTATGCGGTTAAGGAATAGGGGAGCAGGAATGCCATTTCTGGTGACGGCTTGCAGTTGTGTGGTATCAGATGGGAGCCGAAACTTGATTTTAATGGAGCGAACTGTTTGGGTTCTACCTGCACTATGGATTGAACTTTGAATAGACATCTGGGTCTTAAATAGGAACTAAAACTCTAGTCATGTTTTTTGTCCCAAACTCTGTTCAGTTGTTCTCTACTTGTGTGTGACTTCAGAAAGTCTCTGTTAGTTTTGACTGCAGAGGGTAATGATTTTCAACCTTGAAAAACCTGCTAGTTCAGTTTTTTCATCAGCTGCAATAAACCTTTCATTTTGTGAAGTACTAGTTAATGTTTTTTACAAGCCTCCTAGCAGTGTATAATTCAATCTGAGTATTTGTTGCAGGGGGTGACTAGGCTGTAGTTCTGCTAGCTGCTGCTTTGTTCTAAGTTGTAGACACTGTAGTACCCTTACAGTAGATGCTATTCAGGAAACCTTAGGAGGGAAAACACCGAGGGCTTTACCTTTTCTGTTTTTCTTTGTTGTTCAATTTTTTTTTGGGTGGACAAACCCAGAGAAATAGGTATGAAGAGGAGATTTGCAATACTGGTGCTTCTTCACCACTAAATGTAGCAGTGATGGAATAAACAGAGTATACTGTGTATTGACTTGGCTAGTGTTTTCTTTTATCTCCTTAGGGTAGAAAATAAGAGAGCAGAGAACTTGGAAATGGAGGTGTCCCTTTCCTCCCATGGCAAGAGAAAGTAGTGTGTGCGTGGGTGCGTAAGCACCAGGAATCACCTCTGAGCCACTGTGGTCTGCATATGCTTCCTAACCCAAGCTACTGAGTCAGTTGACAGTTCAGGACAGCATATGGTATGGGCAGTGATGGGAATATGTTATCTCTTTTACTTTAGTAGCTTTTAGAGAGGATTCACATAAGAAAAGCCGTTTTTATGACAGAGGGTAAGGAATGAGGTCCTTCCATCAAAGATGACAGGAACACGTATGTAATTTTTCTTTCAGGTCTTAGAATATAAGGATAGGCCAGAGCCTTAATTGATATATTCCTCAGCAGAGAAACATACCTCAAAAGTGAACTTGCTGTTGCCCTATCCTCATAGATTCTCCATGATCGCTGCTTCTCAAAAAGAATTTTTATTTTCTATATTACATTTCTATGTGGATCAGTGCAGCCTTTTTTTTTTTTTTTTTTTGGTCTAGTTTATGACAACAGTTATGGTCTGATCTGTGTTATGGCTTGTAAGATCCTCTAGTTCTGATAGTCCTGAGAGTGGTGCTTAGATGGAAAATGACATGCAGTTAGTCTAACTGGGTCTCTGTTACTTGAAGTTTCATTACAGTCCATGGTAAGTGCTGTTAACTAGTGCATCTTGGAGGTCCTTGCAAACATTGGGCTTATAATTAGTTAGGGCAGGGATCAGGACTTGATTTTTTTTTTGCATGTGGAAGTCCAGCTGGTTGCTATCTAAAATGCCAGTTTTGTTAGATGAAGGCAGCAAAAGTTGGAAATAGTGACTTTGTAGATATTGATGTCTGAAACATAAGGTCAAGTGCTCTGAACCTTGTAGGACTTTCACTGCCTTTTGGTTGTCCAGAATAGCTCAGGAGTGTTGTCTCCTGTCTTACTTTTTTACCTTTTTTTTTTTAGAGTACCAGTGCAAGTTGAATTTGGGGGAAATTTAGATTTCTTCTGCAGAATTTTCTGTATGAATAAGGGCACTTGTTGCCTTTGAAATCTGTATATTTATAAAGAAATGATGAGGGCAAGTCCGCTGGGTGCTGATTTGGTGTAGTTGGCAAGTTTTGCTTAAAACTAGGGTAATAACCAGTATATACTAAAATGTAAAATATGTCTGATAGGTAGAGACACTGAGATAATAGCAAAGGTAGATATTTTCAGATTAGAATTTTTTAAAAATAATTTTAATGATATGATATGATATTAGCTTTCATGACTGAAACCTGTGCTATAGTGGAAAATGTACTCTGTTCATTTCCCCTTCCACATCATACTTTTGCGAGGTGCTCTGGATTTGTGACCACCCTTTGCCTGACTCCGGTCTTCTGAAGATGAGCACTTCTTTTCTTCCAAAACAATGCTGTCTTTTTTTTTTTTTTTTTTTTTTTCCCAGTAAGACCTGTTTGTACATTTCTGTGTCTTCCTTTGTATAACATTTGTTTAGGAATACTAATCTCTGAAAGGAATTTTTTTTTTCCTGGTAATGAGAAATTACTCATTTCTGTAGAATAATGTACATTCTTAGCTAATTATAGATTTACTTGGCAGAATAATAGTTTCAACTAACAACTCAAAGGGTTTTAAGAAAGGTAGGTAAGAGTATTCACTTGTTTGTTTGGTACACTTTGCTAGTACAACTGGAAGTGTATATGTTAGTTTCTATGTTTGTGCTGCCACTCTGGCCACTCCCAGCATTTCTTGGTGGTGTTCTGCCAGTGATGCAGGTGTACTTGTGGCCATCAGTATTGTTCCTGTTTACCATAGAAGACTGTAAGGTTAGACATGAATCCTTCCAGGATCCATAAGCTCAGGTTCAGTGTTGTTGGCTTGGGGCAGTACATGCACTGAGTAATCAGCATGGCTCCTGAGGAACATCTGACTCCTGCAAACTCTTTTTCCCTTTCAAACAGTAATAAAGGTGGTGAGATTCTTTAGACAACAGTTCTTGAGGGAAGTGCATGGCATCAATGCTTTGCACACGTTATGTCAGGTGACTTCCATAGCAGTAAAATCTAGACTCATTGTACACATATAGCAGTTGTACCACCATGAGATGGTGTCCCACAGCCTTTTCCCCCTGCCCTGTCATTGTGAGAAATCCTTGACTGAGTGGCTTTGTGATGAGAGTATAATAAAGCAATCACACTTTTAAGGTGTTCACAGAGATTTCTGCACAGTGTTCTTTATCACAGCTCCTTTTCCAGAGACTTAAGAAAATAACTTTCTTGAGACTGCCTCAGGAAAAGAATTGAAATTGCAAATGTTTTGTTCAGCTGATGGAAGTGAATATTTAACTTCAGAAGGATTCTTGAGACTCAGGTAGTATTGCAGTGCGTGGTCTGTCCCCGGAAGTTCAGCAATAGATTTAGTGTGTCTTGCGGGGCTTGCCATCCTGTCAAGTCAATTTGTATTCTGTATATTTCTACCTTTTCTGGCTGCTTTGAATCTAAAAGGACTAAATTTCTTGCCAAAGGAAAGTTGAACAAAAGATCACAGAAAGCATTATGATAGCTTTAAAGACCTGCTTCTTGTGTTGATATGCATTCAGTTACTCTGATTCTTTGCCTTCCTCTTTTCCTTCTAAAATCCAGAGCAAAAACCCGACTAAACCCGACTATGTTGAGTAAGACCTATGATATGAAGGCTTTGGGAAAGTCTTTTCCCAAAATGTCTTTAGTCTGGTATCTTTAGGAAAGTTGGGTGTTGAGATACCAATATGCAGGTACCACTTTTGGAAGCTGGAATAATTGTTGCCATTCCATCACCAGTCTGGTAACAGCTTGTTATACAATACTATCTGTTGTTGTAGTGTGGGTCCTTGTGCTAAACTTGCTGTAGAGACAGAAGCACTAAAGCAAATAAAACCGTGAGATTTGGGGTGATATTCCTCTTAAATGCCTCTGTTGATTTCCATTTTCAAGTCTAGTTATTTGCTTTATGAGGAAGCGCTGAAGTTTTAATTCCTTAGTGCTTGAGAAGCTAAATGTACTTGAAGAGAACAATTTTCCTAAGTATTGATCAAGGGATTTTTTTTTCTTCTGTTTTGTATGGGTTGTTTTGTTTTTTTTTAAAGTAGAAGCAAAGACAGCCTTCCTCTGGAGGATCTAGATTACATCAGTGGAAAAAAGGGTTTACAGCAGTCTTGTGCATCTTTTCTTTTATTTTTATTGTATGACTATTGTATTTACACAACAGTTTTGGGAAGTCCAGTCTCTTTAGTGCTTTCTCCTCCTTTTTTTGCTAGTGCTGCGGAGGGGGGTCTGATTCATTTAAGATATATCTATTTCTTCAAAATACAGCTGTTTTGGCTGCTTACTGGAGTTGTAATGTGTCGGCAAGGTCAAGTAGTAAATACTGGTGAGGGACTTTTGCACTGAGCCAGACCCTGACATGAAAACAGAAACATCTGCTTGTCTGAATACTTTTTTGATGTTTTTAAAGCAGGTTTTAATTAAGAGTTGTCTTCCTCCCAGTCTCAAATCTTCTTTCCTCATTTCATCTGCGGTTAAAAGTTCATCAGTTTGTGATATCCTACTCATTGCTATGACAACAGGCTGCCAAACAGACTTTAATATGTGGAATTGGAGGGAATAAGAAGCTGCTCTGCAAGCAAGGAAATGTTCTTGTTCACCTCCTTCTTATTAATTAGTAACATCCCATTTAAAGCTCAAAATTGTAGTCACTATGGTAATTTGAAGGCAGTGGCTAACTGACTCCCTTCTGCCTGCTGCTTTGGTACTCTAAAGTGTAGGTGTGGTAGGTTATGAAGCCTCAGTCTGGCAGGACGAAGGCATGTCAGTGCCAGGGAGGTGCCAGTTTTATTTTGAAAGCTCTCTTTATATCAATCTGCTATTTGTGCTTTTAAGAAGACTGGATTGTGTCTGAAATGGATTATAACATGTCCATGTTGGCTTGGTGGGGAATGTCAAACTGAGGGTGTTTCCACACTTGCCAGAAGCAGGTTCAAGTCCATACTGCTGCCAGGAAGAGACTCTTACCTTCACTCGTTTTCTGCTTCAGACCTGTTGCCAAATTGTGCTGCTTTATCGGCTGCCCAGTCAGGAAGATGAGGATCTTCTTTAAAGATTGCCTTATACTGCTGAGGTTGTGGGGCTTAGTTCCCACCAGCAGACTGATCTTGCTGTATTGCTTCTTCCCTCAAGAGTGTGTCAAATGCTTGTGTGCCTGCCTTTTTCCTTAAAGTATTAATCACAGAATCATAGAATGGTTTGGGTTGGAAGGGACCTTAAAGATCATCTAGTTCCAACCCCCCTGCCATGGGCAGGGACACCTCCCACTAGAGCAGGTTGCTCAAAGCCCCATCCAGCCTGGCCTTGAACACCTCCAGGGTTTGGGCATCCACAACTTCCTCAAACAACCTGTTCCAGTGTCTAACCACCCTCACAGTAAAGAATTTCTTCCTGGTATCTAATCTAAATCTCCCCCCTTCCAATTTAAAACCATTACCCCTTGTCCTGTCACTACACTTCCTGACAAAGAGTCCCTCTCCGGCTCTCCTACAGACTCCCTTCAGATATTGGAAGGCTGCTATAAGGTCTCCCCAGAGCCTTCTCTTCTCCAGGCTGAACAACCCCAGCTCTCTCAGCCTGTCTTCATAGGAGAGGTGCTCCATCCCTCTGATCATCTTAGTGGCCCTCCGCTGGACCCATTCCAACAGGTCCTTGTCCTTTCTGTGTTGAGGACTTCTTTCATCCTGAAAAACATGCATGGCTTAAACAGCTGTAACACAGGTAAAATGCGTGTTAAGAGAGGCAGAAAAGACACAGGCCTCTTCAGGTACTATAAGTTGCCTGGGTATCAGAAGTGTAGGCTATAGTTCATCGTGTGCTTTATAAACAAATGGAAAACTCTGTTTTAACATGTATGTACTGCTGACATGTCCAAAACATGGATCACAATATTTTGAGAAACTTTGGTGAAATTAGATAAAATAGCAGTGAAATGTATGTCAGAATTTCTAGATACCAGAACCTGTGTAGAGATGATGTTAATTTTGAAATGATGAACAAGTTGAAACTCAATGGAGTTATGATTTCTCAGCATTTCTTAAATCACAATGGGCTAATAACAGATGATCACATTTGAAACTATTAGCATGTCTTTCAGAGAGGTTAGTGCTCTCCGTCATGTTCTCTGTTCGTTTTTTTTTTTTTTTTTCTTTTCTCATTGTGCTAGGTTCAAATCGTGATGAGCTGACCAATACTTTAAAAGACACACAGAGTAACCCAAGGGTCATTATTAGCGTATATAAATTTAAGTTAGTTTTTGGACGTTGACAGTCTAGCAAACCAGGCTTATAAAGCAGATTCTAACACAAGGAATAGAAAGAATTTCTACTGCAAACTCAACTGGAGACTGTTTAAAATATCAACAGACAGCCACAACCAGATAGTCAGTGATAGGAGTTGAACTTGCTGTTCAGAGCGTCTCCACATCTATTTAATATTTTGCTTTCCATAAAACATGTTGTCATAAGCTTGATTAATCTCTGTTTTGACTGTGTCTGGCTTTTAGGGACTCAAGTGCAGTGCTCTAAAATCCATGTGTTCTCGGTCTTGGAAGACAACAAAGTTAGATTACTTTAAGAGACTGGGAGACAGATCGGCTTTGGTGAATATATTCATAAAGCTGGAGAAACACAGTGTTCCAGTTCAGCTCATACTACAATCAGTTCCTGGTAAAGGCAGGCCTTTCTTGTTAAATATGTAAGAGCTCATGGAAATATTCTTTCTTCTCGGACTTTATTGAATGCTTTAACTACTGCATAAAAAAATTCAATGGCGGGGTTCAGTTTTGGTCAACAAAAATGTATGTCTGAAGTGAAGAAGAGATTTAGATAATAATGGGGTTAATTGTCTTTATGATTCTAGATAAGGCTCCTGAGCATCATGAATTGATGTTTAAACTGAAACATCTCATTGGAACTTTAATTGTTGAGTACCCGTTACTTGTGAGTGCTAGTGAGCGGCTAGGTATCAAACACATCCTCTCCTGTGCAGTCACAGCAGTTTGCTTAGTTTTCATCTGAGCATTATTGTGCATTGGACTCGGTGCTGGCCAGCTTGCACCATAGCTGCTGCTCGTACAAGTTCCTGAGGCACATTTGTATGTTGGGGCTGCTTGCTTTGCTGCTTGTTTGCACATCTCCTTCTGCCCAAATGCACCACTTGCAGGTTGTCCTTAGTTCCCTGAATTTGCAGTTTGACTTCCCATGTCATGGGAATAGAAACAAGGAAGATGACTGTGACCATTCTGGCCTGTTGAGAGATCTGTTTCCAGCAATCATAGCTACTATAAACCATACTTATCAATTAGCCTTATGTCAGATGCTGTACAAACAAAAGAGGAATAATACATTTGTTGTGTCAAAGGAATTTTCTTGCTAGAGGATGAATGAGAATGAAAGCTGACTGCCACAAACAGGATAGCAATGATATATGTGTAGGATTTGGGTTTTCTTTTGGGTTTCTTTGTTGCCATACAACAAAGTTATGTTTAAAGCAGGGTAACAGGTAGTTTTGTAAATAATTTCTGTAAGTATGACGGAGAACAAAACAAAAATACTGGCTATAGAGGCTGGATTTAAAGGCAAGCATCATAATTTCTCTTACAAATGAGAGGTGAGAAGTAGAGTGGGTGTTGGCCATAACCTCTGTATGTGTGCAGAAAAGCAGTTTTGGTGGTAGGGAAGAGAGAAACTACCTAGTTTGTGAATGTGATTTTTGCATTAGCATTCTGAGTGGATGTGAGAGTAGTTAAATTCCAGGCATCAAAACAAGGCAGCAGCTATTACAGAAATTTAAGGAGTCATATAGCTAAAACTGAAGTTTCAGCAGAGTAGCAGATAGAAGAGTCTGTAAAATGACTGGAAAAAGCTGTGAGACGTATCTGTTGTCTGGAAGTACAGATCTAGACAGATCCCAATCAGATGACAAAAATGCTTTTCATCCACTGAATTTCCCCCTTTACTGTAAACACTGTGATAAATCCAATAATATTGTATTAAAGCCACTTTTTCAGGAGTCCCTGCATAGATAGTTTGTGGTGAAGGCAGGAAGAGTTCAAGATACTGCATTTGTATATTATCTGCATACTGAATCAGTACCCTGCCTTAACGCATGCTCTTTTTTTTTTTCTTTTTTTTTTTTTCCCTTTCAGATTTTCTATTTTGTACATACATTGTTTTGTATATACTGTATATGATGACTTCGGTGGGCAGTGAACGTACCCGGGGCACTCGGGACAAAATGCAAATTTCAACCACACAGCCAACGCCACCACAGAAACAAGTTGTACAGGTATGTGATACTGTATGATCCTCTTTGAGTTGGAAGTGAGCATGTAATGATATGCATTTCTTCTCTAAGTCAGTAAAAACTGAGAAAAGACAGAAGGGAAAAATCACGGTCTATTTTGGAAGAGCATGTTTGGTATCTCACTTCAATGGTGTAGTAATCCAGCATAGCGTTAAGTTGTTCCTGTATTCTTGTCTCTAAAGGAGCTTTGTGTTCTTTAGCAACATTTCCCATCAGTGAGGAATCCTGTGCCTGTGTCAGGATTTCTGTTCTGTGACCTCAGTGTCCTCAGATCTCAGCTCTTCCATATGCCAGCCTCATGATGCTACAAGATTTCTGGTTGATGGAGGAATTTGGGTGGGTGGGAAAAGCTTCCTTAGATGCATGCTATGTTCTACGGCATGATTCAGCATATCTGCAAGTCACAAAATCCTAAACTTCTTGTGCACTATTTCACAAAGTGAAATGAAGGTGGTTGCCTACTAGTGGACTAAAATTATTTTGAGTATCTGTGAGATTAAATTAAGCTCTTACCCCATTGTCTTGATTCTTAGCAGCAGAGTAGTCAAGTTGTGTGCTTGTCTCGGTTACAGAGAGTGCAGAATGCCTCTGCTCCTGGCAACTCATTATTCTCTTGTCAGGTACTTCCCAAAATTGGACCCAATTCAAAAATTACCTCAGTTCTCTGCTGGCAGAGTGCACCAATCTACAAGTGCTCCCCTGGGAAACTGTGTCTTTTATTGTTTTCTAGACTGATCTTTGACACGGAGGGGCTCCTGTTCTGTTTTGTACCGTATTAATTGCGTGAGCAGTAGCCCTTATCTCCTTGCATTGCAGTGGTTTGCATAGTGGTGATTCGTACTAATGTCAGGATTTAGAAAGTGACTTTCAACAGAAGAAGTTCAATTTGGTTTTGTTTTATAATAAGTAAGGCTGCAGCTGTATAGTGAGCAGCTTGACAGAAGTGGTGGTTTCCCCTTTTTTAACATTTGCAAGACGACAGTGGAGTACTCTGCCCAGGTTTGGGTTCCCTGGCATAAGGTGGACGTTGGCAGAATGGAGCAAGTCCAGTGAAGAGCTGCTAAGATGTCCAGAGCACAGGATGACTGAGGGGTGGCTGAGGGGATTGGATTTGTTTAGCCCTAAGAAGGCAGGTCAAGGTTTTATGTTCTATTTGGATAACTCATGAAAGAGTACAGAAAAGGTGAAGCCAGACTCTTACCAGAGAGACAATGGCACAAGTTGGAACACTGGAAATTCCAGCTGTTAAAAGGAAAAAAAAAAACAACCACAAAACATTTACCATGATTAAAGAGGTTGTACGATCTCGTCTGTCCCCAAGCAGTTTCTCTGCTGGGACAAGCTCTCAGTGGCAGGTTGCACTAAGTATCACTGGAGGACCTTTCCAACCTATGAGATTCATTGATTTTAAGCATTAGATCTTACTGACCTCTTTCTGCATTTTGTCCTCTTATTCTACTTCTTATATAGTAGGTACTGGTTTGGTCAATTCAGGAGACAAGATGTTTATTTAATATACAGCAGTTACGTTTCAGTACACCATATTTGTTTTATTGTTTAGCTATCAGATGGACCTTCCTACTTAGTCAGGCTTTACAGATCAGAAGAAATGTGTGGGATTTTGATGTTTAATCTCCACTGATTCATTTTTCTGAATGTAGAATAATGTTGCTTTCTCAAATGGAGATTTCGTTGTCATAATACCACATTGATCATCATTTAAGTTATTTAGGGAACTACATCATAGGCTTTTTTCATTGCTTCTGGATAATAAAAATACCATTTTATTATAAGGTCACTTAATTTTGTGTTTTGCATATCTCTGTTTTCTGGTAGTTCAAAGTTGTTAGTTAAAAATTTCCTTCACTGTTACGCCACAAAGATAACATATCTTGTAAGGTTGAATAAAGTTTTAGGTTTCTTAATAAGATACTATTTTCTTAGTTGCAATTAAAACTTAATTATGCTCTTTTATAGGATATAACAATGTTACTTGTAACGATGATGCCTTAAAAATAGAGAACCACCACTTGCATTTTGTGACAATGATTTGGTGTTTGTGTAGTAAACACACCTTGTGGTTTTTTTGTTTGCTTTTTTTTTTTTTTCCTTCTGAATCTTCAATTCCATTCGGGTGTAATCCACTGGCATAAAAATAAGCAATATCACAGCTGCTTGTGTTTCTAAGCTCCCTGCTTACACAGGAAAACTGAAGATACTGTCACACATTTGATACTATTAAAAAATTATTATTTTTTTTCTTATTATGTGGACTTGAAAAGAAGTTGGTTTATAGAAAAAATAAATCTTAATGGCTTCCTGTTTCTGATCAAATATGACACCATGTTTCGACAAAAATTACATTGTCTGAATGTTTTTACTCTGGATATCTTTAAAGGAAATACCTTCACTAGCTTAAAAGTTGCCGTGGGCCTGAGGAGGCTGAAGTTGGAGCAAGAAGATGGATCAACAAGGCTTAATTCCTGAATCCAGCAGACTTTCTGTTTTTGCTCTCTGCTGAGTTCTTGGCAGATACCAAGAGTGAGATCCTTCACACTGACTGGGAGGCTTTTGTGGAGGTGGCACCAGGGCTGGCAAGGGGAATTCCGGAGCATGCTCTTCTCTGTGTTACTGACTGACGTATGAAGTTGTCAGCATGACACTTTGAAAATGTGAAGTAGCACAGAGTACTTAACTCTGTTAAAAACGCTAATTGTCTTGGAACGTTGCCTCTGAGCACAGCAAATGTCGCTTCCCTCAAGGAACTGAGACAGCTGCAGTAACTTCTCAGAAAATAAGCAGCTGGTGGTGTATGGTGGAGTAATTTTTAGACTGTTCTCAGCATTTACTTTTGGCGACCTCCTCTAGAGCTTATATTTCTGGTAAACTTGAAGAGTGAAGCTGTTTGAGGCCGATTTAAGTCTGAACTCATAAAGCACGGAATTTCACGTGCATGTCCTGTGAAGTCGACAGGTGAGATTCAACCAGCTGCCCAGGATGAATCCTTTCTGTCAAAAATTTCAGTGGATGAATGGTCCCCTTCTCAATGAAGAAGTCTTCTGCAGCACATCAGCTCGCATTTCAGGTGCTGGCTTTCTTCAGTATCAGCCTTCTGTAGCATGAGATGGAAGCGTCTTCTGTTTGAGCAGAGATCAGATTAGATCCAGGATACATCTGTGGATGTAGCGTAGAGTTATCTTTGAGTGCAGTTCCAAGTAGACTGCAAATGCAACATGAAGATCGGCCTGTATGATGCCACATTAGTGTTCTTGAGTTGCTTTCTCTCTGGGGCAGCTCCTATGGATTTTTGGATTTATGGTACTTTACCGCATCCATTCATTTTAGTCTTTCAGCTTTTGAAGAAGTTGGCAGCATAGATTTGTGGTCCAGAAATGTTACAGAAGCACCAAATATTTCTTCAATAGCAAGATCATTTAGCAGTTTTTAGAGACCAGTGTTCACTTATAAAGAAAATAAGTGCAGCTGTTTGTGGCCAAAATCTTGAGGCATGACTCAGTTTCTTTGTAAGTGCTTATAAAACTACAGAGTCAGGTTGTTGTTGGGAGAGTCGTGGAAGGTGAGATGAGCAGGAATCATCAGAGATGTGGTTAATTTAGAAATACCATTGCCAGTTTGTTATGATAAAACTCTAACTCTGGTTAGACACTAAATAAAAGTAATCTTATCAAAGCGTAGGCTTCTGTGGTAAATTCTATTTTATTATATGGTTGTCTTGTTTATGTGGTGACCTTTTAACTGTGGTTCAAACACATTAGAACGTGTTGAAATTGCTTCTGTCCTAGCTAAGTTTTTAACTACAAAATTGTGTAGAGGAGATATTACTCCCTTTCCTATAGCACCTTTGTGCTTGTTGCTTTTTTTCTTTTTGAGAATCAGGAGGAAAAAAATACGGTGGCACTAGGAGATAATTTTAAAAATGCATGGTTACGTGTTGTGTATTTTACTGGATGTTTGCATTTTTCAGGCAACAGCAGAACAAATTCGCCTTGCTCAGATGATCTACGATAAGAATGACGCAGATTTTGAAGATAAAGTGAAACAAGTATGTTTCTTATGGTACAGAGTTTCTATGCCCTGCTATAAGGTGCTCCAAATCTGGCTTACATTTTGGAGCTACAGCATCTGTTTCTGATTTAGGTGAAATCTTTTTCAGAAGGACGTAAGTTTAACTAGTAAAAGGTGTCCTTATTGCACTGTAAAGTCTGTTTACAAGAAATTGTGTGGTAATATAACTCTGGCTGTATAGTTACATCTTTGTATTTTCCTTTGTAGACAAGCCTTTAAGCCAAAACTCATCTCTGCTGCTGTTTCTTCCAGATTGTATCTTTCTAGTATGGTCCTGATTCTTAATGATCATGCATTCAGCTAGTCTACGTGTACATGCACATGGGAAAAATGTCACCTGTGTAAACTTAATTTGCTAATATCTTGGTTGTGTTTTAGGAAAAGTAAAAATCTAATCATAGCTTACAGGTGAATTGAAGTGTTATATAAAAAAATAAAAATAAAAATCTGACCTCCCAGATCTGTGTACACATTAAAAATTATAGAATTACATGGTGAAAATGAAATCTGAAACCATTTCTTCTACTGTGCTGAGTTTCTGGTGTAGAATAGCTCAGACTGTTAATTTGAGCAGTACTGAGAATCTGGGTCCCTGTTGTGATGTGGGTATCAGTGATTTTGTCCTAGTGAGCACATCACGACTCACAAAGAACCTAGGAGTACACCCAGAAGGAGAGAACAAGTAGCATGAATGCATTATTGCAGCAGGGGAGTGAATTTCTTTATTTCTTTTCCTTTGTAAAACCTCCTCTGAAGCTTTCTTAAGTTGTTCTTATCATAAACTTGTGTTACTGTGCCAGAAGTGAAGTCTTGTACTACCTGAAGCCAAAGTACCTGCATCAGTAGTGCCTGTAGCTTTGCTGGTGGGCAGAATAAGAAGTTCTGCATAGGAAATCTCCCATATTTTACATTGTGCATGTGTATTTGGAGCTCCTGTAGGTTTTTTGTTTTTTTTTTCCTTGACTGAAGTTGCAGGGTATGTCCCATGACAGACACTGGTAATTTCCATCCCACACTGCACAGATTGTGCCCTGCAGCTCCACAGAGCATACTTCAGTACTAGGTCTCCTTAAGCAGCCATGGCTTATGCCTTTTGTGTGGCCTTATGATGAAATGGATCAAGGGAGCTGATCTGGCTGAAAAATAACCTTTCCTTAGTCTGGATGTTTTTCCACATGGATCTGTTCTCTGCTGTGGCTTACCTTTTATCTGTTATCACACAGTGAGATAAGGAGGGGGATGTTTGATGAGGAGGGAGAGAGGATGATACTGGAGCTACTCGGGCCTTTTACGTTTTTACCCTCATATACTGCTGTCTCTGGGGTGACAGCATTTGCTGCAGGCAGTAAGGAAAAAAAGAAAAAGGCGCGAAAGTGCTTTCTCTTCACTGCTGTTTAATTTGTGTTTCATCCTGTCCCTTGTCTGAATGCCAAGCAGATGTGTAAAATGCAGATACTTTTATTTAGGGTTTTAGTTTGCTCTGACGCAGTAGCTATACACTTTCTTGGAATCTGTGGTGGAACTAACTTTTATTTTCTTATGGTGATAATTTAGATATTTTAACATGTCTGACTTTTACTGCCAGCTTATGGAAGTGACGGGGAAAAACCAGGATGAGAGCATAGTGGCATTACATGATTGTAATGGGGATGTGAACAGAGCAATCAACATACTGCTGGAAGGAAGTTCAGACACGGTAAGGTTTTATTTTCATGCTAAACTGCTCTTTCTGTTTACTGCACATTTCTACTTCTAAGAAGCGATTGGGAAAGTCATATTTCAGAAGCTTTTGATTTCTGTGTCTCCATTCAAATTCTTTTGAAGGAAGTGGAGACTGGGGTAGCTTCTCTCCTGCATGCATATCTGAGAGTAGGGTGAACATGGAAAATGTTGTGGGTGTTCAGCTGGTATCTTGCAGAGTCCTCTGGTGTTTGTTTACACACAGCAGTTTTAATTGCAGCAGAACTCGGTGCTCTGTCAGACATGGGCCTGTTTTTTGCTGCAATGTTTGTGGTTACTCTGTCGCACCTCCACAACCCTGAGACCTGAGACTAAGTGTTTGTCACAAAGGGCAGTCTTTATAAACTTCAAGGGCAGGCAGATGTTCTAAGATGCGCAACTTCTATAGGAGTGCATTGCCAGTATTGAAGTCAGAGGAGGTTTCAAGATCTGAAAGTTATATTGACAATGTTACTAGTGGCAGAAGAGGATACAGCAAGTAGTTGCTCCTTTCACTGTGTTGCTTATTTGCATGACTTTATTGAAAAACAGGAAGAGGAGACTAAACAACACATATATAACAACAAATACTGTTGTTTGGAATGTTGCATGGAACAATTTTTTATCTTGAGATTCTGCCCCATATCAGGAAAATGCGTCTTGCTGTGGTTGACGTTTTTGCTGGAGGGACTTCTTACAGTTTATCTGAGGCAGTAAACTAGATTCCGTCTCATCTAAATTGGGAAAGAAACCTGTACTTCCTTTCTTAATGGTGAACATTCAGTATTTCCTGTGATTTGTCAGGATGTGTACTCTGGCTTATTGTTACTGAGGAAACTCGCCCCCAACACATACTAAATCTAGGACACAGGCTGTTCTGACCAAGGGGATTTCTTTTCTATCCCTTTTTCGTTTATAAGAGTCGGGGTCATCTAAAACACAGAAGTACAATACCGAGCGAGGTAGTAAGTTTGGAGTAGAAGAGAGCATCTCACCTTGATTAAATCTGTCTTGGTAGTGTGCTGGATTTTGTTGTCTTCTCATGTTAAATTTTCTAGTTAAAAATAGTTTTCTGGTTGATGAAGAATGTCACATGCTTTCTTACTTCAGTACATTGTTGTAAGTGATCAGGACATGGAAGAAACTTTTTGAACATATATATCAATTGGAAGCAACAAATCCATGTGTTCTGGTCTTTGAACAAGTCCCTCCTGAACTCACTGCTCTCTCTAGACGAAATTTAACCCAGAAACAAATGCAGAGAACTTAAAGGGCTCAAGGAGGAAGGAGTATTAATTGAAGGGTCCTCATCAGAGCCTGAAGAAATTTATTCTTCTTCATGGAAGTTTGTGGGCTTCCAACCTGTGGGGTTTTTTTAAAGCTGTTATACTCCTGAAAAGTTTAATTGTGAATTTAATGTAAAGTTGGAAGCAGACATACTACTAGTTCTGAATGCAGATTCCTAAATCTCTTTTTCTAGTTTCATTCTGCACTAGAAGTTGGTTTGTTGTTTTGTTTTTTTTTCATTTGTAAGATGTGTCTATTGAATTTGAAGAATTAGAAGAGCAAGGAGCGATAGCTGGAATGTCTATTCATAGTTTCTTTGGTACTCTGCCAGTTTTGTCTCTTTATTTTTCTTTTTTTTTAATGCTATGATTTTTAAGGCTTTATGCTGTGTGAGGGTTAGTCTTTATGAAGACTATTCACTTGCAACAGTTGTGACAGTCTGACTTTGGATAGATATAAAGGCTTGTGGATGAGAGTAGAGAAGAGCATGTTTCTTTGCCCAAGACCTCTATTCATTTAACTTCCTACAGGCGTAAGATCCATTGTGTGCCCGACCATGTTTTACTTCCTAAACCTTTGAAGACAGAACAAAGGGAAGCTTTCAGATGATTATTCTTTCCATCTAAAATCATGCCAGAAAGAAGTCTTCCTATTTTTGAAGGTCAGGCCTGCAACTGTCATTTGGGTTGTCTCAGGCATCCTCAGCTAAAATTATGATCAGTTAGCTCCCTTACAAAAACAGACAGCTTTGATAGTCTGTGGTGGATTCCCATGCTCAGAGGTAGCACCATGTTCTGTCTTAAAGGACGTGCCCAACTTCTCAATGCTTTCTTCAAAATTGTATTGTAGGAAAGCATGGATCTGATGCTTTCGTATTTCTTTTTACTGATCTTTCCCGAGTCATGCGAAACCTCACTAGGGAGAGTCTGCTTCCTCTTAAGCTTTGCAGAGTCATCCAGTTTGGGGTATTTCTTAAAATGATCGGAGGTCTTTTGACACCATGTTCATCAATGAAATAGTAGTGCATGCTGAACTACGTAGGCTTGGTTCTTCAGTTGTCAGTGCAGTTATTTTTTCTACTGTGAAGCAACTCCAAAGCTCCAGGAGTGTTGTAGTGTGTAATGCAGTTACACAGGCAGATGAAGCTGTGTGATAGTTACTGGAGGAAACAGTTCCCTGTTGCACAAATAGGATGGTGTTGCTCAAACTTCTAATCTTTGTACTTCTAATCCACACTGGCTGCGCTTCACCTACATTGGCTTTTGGCGGTGTAGCCTTCTATACTGAAGATGAAATTGAAAAGTGATTTCAGCCTTCTTCCTCGCCTATGCTGTGTCAAAAAATGAGAGGGTAGCCAATCTCTTAGTACTTATTCTCTCAAAGGAGAAACTGACATGTTGAGTTTGTGCTTGGAAATGGCTTTGTTACCTGCTTTCTCAATAGCATTGGTTTTCTCAATTCTAGGCAGTTTGGACTAGCTGGTCATTGCCTACTTCGTAGGGGCTTCCAAGTTGCTATTGTCTGAATTGAGAAGCGATAGGACAGGATACAAATACTGATAGCCAATCTTTATTGGTTGATGCAGGTGCCTGTCAGAGGTCATGACTTTAGTGCTTCACAACTGATGCCCCCTTATTTGCATATGCAAATTTCCTGCTAAAATACTTTACCTAGAATATACGCTCCTAGAGATGGGGACGTACATATAAATGTATCTGCCATCTTAATGCTTTGTGAATACCTTCCTTCTTTGCTTTGCAGCTATGGCTTGATAGACTAGCCATGCAATTGCATAATGTATGAGGTGCTATGCTATTCTTAGCAAGTGTTGTAGTCATTTTATTTTCAGATCCTACAGATACTCCTATGGAGCCAATATGATCCCTGAATTTATTTTAAAGATGGAGTTTAATATGAAACCTGAAGCGTGATGTTTGGACCTTGGTCCCTAGTCTTGTTTAGGCATAGTTTTTCCTGCATTTTGCTGTGTGTGTTGGAGTGTAGCTGTTAAGAGTGGATGGTCTGGCTTATCATGGCTTCAGTTTTCCCAAACTCTCGTTCTGCCATTCTGTCTCCTGGTACTTGAATTTTAGTATGTCTGGATAGTGGTTTTTCTCCTCCCCCCCTGCCCCGTAGGTCACATACATACTTCAATCTGTCTCCTGTTCAATGATGCTTGTAAGCATTTTTTAATATCCTTGGGAGAAAAAGAGCTCTGCGCATCCTCCCTTGCTAGATTATCAAGGTAGTTTAGAGGGAAACTGTTGCTTCCTTTGCAGATTTTCTGCATATCTAGATCATATATAGGCTCCCTTGCACTAGAAGTCTGTTATAGCCAGAAATATTTGGAATTCTTGCATTCCATAAGACAATCCAAATTCTAAAACTTGCTTCTTTATCATCTCTTATCAAAAACAGAGCCTGTCTTTCCATTTGTATCAATGTAGTTTGCAAGATACTACTTATGGGACGTTATGCAAATACCTGTTTTTTTTCCATGAAGCGGAGGGGTGTGAGGTTGAAGTATGGATTGAAAGATCTCTCTTCCTTTTTGACTTTTGTATCTAATTCTATTCTACCCAAATAGACTTCTTGGGAGACTGTAGGGGGAAAGAAGAAAAGCCTTGGAAAGGAATGTTCAGAAAACAAAGAGAACAGAGAAAAACGAGGGGACAGAGAAGTGAGTCGTGGACGAGGAAGTTCCAACAGACGGGGAAGAGGAGGCAGCCGTGGCCGAGAGTGTACGTATAGGGGTTCATTTTTAAAGATTCAGACACTTTTCTTGCAGGTTAAACTGGCTGAATTGAGAGCAAATAATTAATGAAGTAAAGTCCATCTGAGCTATAGCTCAGCTCTGAAGGGATCATAACTTGTTTGTGTGACAGGTGTGCTCAATCTATGTTACTTGGATTTGGTCTGTGCTTGGTCAGAGACACTAAGTTTAATTTAAATTTCTATCCCTTCCTACAAGATCAATTAATCAAAAAATTGTTGTTCTTTATGTAAGTTTTAGAATTTACTCTTTGTAAGATGGCTTGAGAGCCAGTATGTTGCTGCACAGCTGTAGACTTTCTGTTTCTTTTAATGAAAAAATTATCCAGCTTTGACTCCCATCTCCTTTTATGAGTGGGAGAACCTGAAGATGGTCTCATCTTCTCATAAGGGGAATGAAAAGACTGCGATCATTATTGATCTCTAACATGTATTACGTAAGCCAGCCAAAGATGAGTTTCTACCATGGGAAATTTCTTTGTGAGTTGAAACATTTAAAAATTTGCTACAGTTTATACAGGTGCAATGATACATCGTACTAAAGCAAACTGATGTTTCCAAGTTAGGTACCATCACATTAGATTACCATTGGTTAATTATTGCTTTTTTCATCAGCGGTATCAAAGCTGTACACACTGACTGTAAGAGCTGTAGACAGCACTGACAGATGAGTGGAGAAACTGGAATGAAACAAAGACGTATAGCTTTTCACTCACAAGCAGGAAAAAATATTTACAATATTAGCCAACTCTTCTAATTCATTATTGGAATATATTCAAATATTGTGTCAGTGAAGGCATTGTGAATATTTTTAGAATACAGTGACATCAAAATAGGAAAAAATATTAATAAAACTTGGAGCTGTGCTTAGAACGAATCAAAATCAAATCCATCAAAATTACAGTAAAGGGCAGCATTTTTGCCGGAGCCAGATGCTGCTTGTTTCTTTTTGTAAACTAGGATTAAAGATTTTTCAAGTGGTTACCAAATATTGATGTTTACTTTCCCTTCAAAGAGGTAGCCATCTTACAGAGTACCTCCTTAGGAGTTTTCTACAAAATAGTTAAGTTGCAGTACTTTTCTAATGCCACAGCTTCACCAAGTCGTCATCCCTCTGATTTGAATACACAGGAGACTTCTTTTAAATCTTCTTTTAAATTTCCCTGATGGTACAGAGATGTGGTATCGGCAGACAGGAGAAGAGCTGGTGTTCTTGGTTATCTCTTCTTCTTTCATTGTTGCCACCGATGTGTTATCAAGGAAGTGTAGTATGAGGCAGCTGTATTTCCTACCTTGTTAAAGAGGTGAGGCCATAATTAATTTAATAGTGTAGGCTGCAAAATACTGCACTTTTTTTTTTCTTCCATCCCCCAAAAAACTCCTCTTGTTAGGTATTTGCTTCTGAATTGTCTAGTGCAAAGTAAACATAACTTGCTTGTAGCTATGCCCCTAAAGAAGAGTGACTAAGATCTATTGACCAACCCACTTCAAAATCTTGCATTTTTGGAGGGGGGGAAGGTTCAGGTTAAGCAGATGGCTCTATCCTTGCATGTATGAGTGTCTAAAGCTTCTGTTAAGCTCTTCTCTCTCCACAGTTAGAGCTGAAGAAAATGGAGTGGACAACAATCAAGGAGACAGGCCTTCAGACCGTGGGAAACGTGGCCGTGGGAGAGGTGAGGTGGTGGCATTGGTTGGGGACTGGCACTGATTTCATGTATTTCTGTCCGGTGATCTTCTGAGACCTGGGAGGAGTCCAGCGGGGTCACGGATTCAGCCTTAAGCGCAGAGAGCGAGAGCTTTGTGCGCAGAGTTTGCTTGCTCTCTCCTGAGGGGAGCTCCCTGCTGCTGAGATGGTTTGACTGGTAATGGGTCTGAGCACTCGTGTCCCACCGCCCTTCTGCGACCCCTGCGCTGGTCTGCAGCACAGTGGGAGAAGTCACAGTGCAAACTGTTGCCATTCACAATAGGTCTCCCTCCAACCCTGATGGAGTAGCAGTATTAAACACCAGCCAGGCAGGCTGGCAGCAAAGTCTTGTGGCTTTTTTTTTTTTTTAAATTGGTTGGAAACAGAAGTGCTGAGGTACCAACAGGCTGACTCCTGTTCTTACCTCTGCCGTCAGAGTGGTTCCAAAGAATGTTTATCAATATGGTGATAGGCACTTTATATATATAAATATAAATATATATATATATGTCCTGAAGTGGAAGTCTCCCATATATTTCTTTAAACAGTCCTTTTAAGCATTTGTTGGTTATTCTTTGATTCCATAAGCACTTCAGCTACCTTTAACTTAGGTACATCCCCCTTCCTTTCCCTTTGTCATGTCTTGGTCTCAGAACAACTTAAAATAATTGACACAAATCACCTTTATGTTAATCTGTGTAGCAGGCTGGTGTGCTCTGGCTATGGAGAGTGGTTTTCCCAAACCGACTTATGCCAGCCTCCTGTGAGTGGGAGTACACTGGGCTCCTCAGAATATACCTTGGCAGCAGGAGAGTGCAAGATTCCATCTGTAGGGTTCTCGAGGAGGGGATTTGATGTGTACTGGTGCCAGTTCTCTGAGGTGGATCAGTTGTTATGCTTGCCTTCTGTTGTTGGTACCCAATCAGAGAAAGTACAAGTCACTTTAAAGGCTTTTGGTAAGAGAAGGAATTCAGTGTGGAAGAGTTTATGAAGAGAACTGTGGAAAAAGAATACTGTAGAGTCTTAGCTACAACTCTGATCTTATTCTGTAGAAGAGATAGGAAAGATGTTGATAAAGGATTTGGTGTGGAATCAAGGGATGCATAGTTGGTTTGGATTTTCACAGGTTGGAGTGGAAAGAGGCTTGTTTTTTCTCAGAGCAATGAGTAACGTAGGTACAGTGCAGATTGTGTGGGAAAGTGGGTATTAAATGAGTCAAATTGATTCAAAAAGTGCAGAGTAGAGCTAATGTACTTAATAAGTAATGTTGCGAAAAATTCTGCCTCCAAATGGTTTTCTTCTCTTTGGAATATCTAGTAACAAGGCATTCAAAGACAGGCACGTCCAACTTCATTTGCTCCAGATCTGTATCTTGAAGGAGTAGAAGGATGTAAAGACATGTAGCTTCCAGAGGTTTGTGAGCATGGCTTGGATGTGTCTGTGAATCAGCAAATACCAAATGGTGTGTGCAGAGAGGTAGCTATGCAGGAGAGTGTGTGGTGTAGTTCACAGCTACAGGTTTTGGTATGTTAATGCTGTTGTTAGATGGACTGTAAGTCTTTTGGCATTTGTTTTATGAAATAATCCTTTATACTCAAATATAAAGGTAGGATTTTTTACAAATTGTTGCGTGAAACTTACAGGTTAATTTCAAATGCAGTCTATTTTCTGCTGTGTAACCTTATGAACAATAAGCAGCTTTTATTGTCAACGCTGTAGCTCTCAAGATGAACATATGTCTCAAGCCAAAGCCAAATTATCAGATCAAACTAACATATCTGACTGCAAAAGGAACAAATTTAACCAATTTCTGTTCACTTGCTTAGTTACATAGTATTATTGTATCTCTCTAACAAATATTTTAGACTGTACGTTCATGTGAGCAAAGTATCTTAATGAAGTGTTCTCAACTGTCTGTGATAAACCTATTGTATGACTTCATGAGTGTTATATTACAAGTGTGTGTATTCTGTGGCAGGAAATACCTCATTTAATTTTATAATGCAGGCCCTTGAAATCTGCAGGGAGTTGTATAAAGCTGGGTAGTTCACTTCTTAGTATTTCAGGGATACTACTTTCAGGACCTTCTTTCTCTGGATATTAGTAGGAATAATACAAGAAAACTTCCTGCCATTTCATTTGGTAGTCTTCCTTTTCTGTTACACAGAATAGTTAAGTATGGGATAAAGTACTTCAGCTGAAAGTAAATAGATGGCTGGCAATCACCACAGAACCCTTTTTTAGAAATGTTTTCATGCAGAGTGTGTGCGTGTAGGAATTTATGCATTGGATGCAGAATTAGGGGTCAGCTAATATCTGAGCAACGCACTGTCTCGCTATTTTAAACTACCTTCTCAGGCTGGAGTTATCTTGCTGGCTGCTTTCTAGGGGAGTATTTGCTGGGAGTATTACTGCTGCAGTGTAACCAACCTAATTTTAAGAAATGATAAGCACTGAAAATAGCAGAAATGGGATTGACACTGGGGTGCTAATGTGCTATTTAGTGAAGGGGGGGAAACCCTGATACTGAGCATTTCGGCATTGGTGCTGTAGGTGCTAACTTCATGTTGCAGTAAATCTTTTAATGAATGTGTGACATTCCTTGCAACTTTATAGGGTAGTAGGTATACAGCGTACGAACACCACTGGTTGCTCGTATGCAGGAGATCAGGGATTTGAAGTAGATACGGGTTAGTGACTGATTAATAGAAAGCAAAAACACATCACAGGTTGTGTTTCAGGACACATCCCAGCTCTGCCCTTAATGTTAGCTTGCGAAACTGAGGGTGTAAACTTTTGCTTAGAAGGGAGTTAAGGAATTTATTTTTTTAAGATAGCCTTCCCATGTATCTTTTTTTTTGGAATTCAATTTCTTGAATAAGTTTAATTAGATATTAAAAAAATACTATAATGGTGGTGACGGATAGTAGTTGCATCAAAGTAATTATATTTGTTTGTCAGTATTGCCAGGATTTGTAACTGTCTGGAATGGAATCTCGTGAAACAATTATGGGGGAAGATGATTATGTCGTTATGATTGTCAGCTCTAGAAAAGTTTCCTCATTTGCATTTTAATCAGCTGCAGTTATATACAAATTGACAATAGAATTTATAGGCCTCCTTTTTGTTGATGGTACTGGGAAGACTGCATTTATGGGGTGTGAAGAACAAGCAGACTAGGACATCTCCACCTACAAAAGAACAGGCTAAGTGGGTGTATGGTAGAGATCTGTAAAATTTTTGCAGAAAAGATTCTGTGGGGATATCAACTGATCACTCCAAGCACATATGAGGGAGCAAATGAGGGAGTATTAAATTAAATCAGTACGTTACAGGTTCAAAATGAACTTCTGGAGGTGGTTCTTCATACGTGTAGTTAACCTGAGGAATTCCTTTCTATAAGTTGTTCTGGGTGCTGAAAATTCACACAGAGAGACTTGACAATTTAATCCTAAAAAAAACCCACAGGAAGAAAAAGAAAAACCACTACAGGTTTTGATGTATGTAAATTATCTTTGACTGAGGAAGTCTGAGCCACAAATGGTTGAAGACCAGGAAAGTATCCAGGAAAACTGCTCTGTGGTTTCAGTTCTTGTACTCTTCTCTAGATATCTAACTGACCATAGCTGATAATGGGATAGTAGGTAGATCATGAATTTTGGGACTTGATTCAGCATAGAAATTGTTACCGATTCATGTGTAGCAGTTCTCCTGGTTTGCAAAGTGAAAATGGATTCGTTGCTTTTACTGCTGTTCCTCTATTCTCTTCCTCTTCGTTCTTCCAGAGCAATGTGAGCATGTCATAATGTGCATGCTGACAGGGATTTTTTTCCCTAGCAAAACAGGAATAAAAATGAAAGGGTAAAACATTATGTTTTAATTTTGGACTTAATCAGCATGACCAGGAGCCTTTCAAACTCTTGCTTTTTCTGCTATATTAGAAAGCAGAGCAGCTTGCCCTTTTTGTAAATATCTGATTATAGTCCATCTTGTATTCTTGATATCTTTTTTTATGTTTAAAATGTTTTTTTAGGTAAGTATGCTGCCCCTGAAAAAAATGAGCTTCAGTAACCAGAATTGCATGTCTAAACATTTTCTTGTTTTAAAAGCTTAGCACAGTTGGCACAGGATGTATTTTGGATTTCCTTTGCCAGAATTAGTAAGGATGTTGTTTTTTCTGAAACATGAATGTAGAGCAGACCTTCTGGAGGTCACAATCTGAAGTCTGTTTAGTTTTGCTGCAGGTAAATTTGTTTTTTTGAGAGATTAACCAGAATTTATTTTAAACGTAAGTTATTTATTTTCTTTTAAATGTGACTTCAGAGTTGAAAGTTTTCTGTGTGTGCTTCTAAAAATGGTTACCAGAGTACATGCAGTATATAGAAATGATTCAATGCTTCTAGCTTTATGATGAGTAATAAGAATGATTTGAAATATTAAATATAACTTAGTGTTTGTTTTGGTAGTATGGAATACCTAGAATACAAACTTTCTATACTTAGCCTCCTTATCTTTTCATAAGGCTTAAGCCTCTGTCACCTTGGTGTCTGCTAGGAAAATATCTGGCTCTGCATTTCCAGAGCAGAGTCCAGGGCTGTTCAGTTAGTGTGTGGTCAGAGATAAGCACAAATCTAGGGTGTTGCCGGCCCTTCCAGTCTGCATTTCCTTTTCCTTTGAGCTGCTCTTAGTCCTTTTTCTTAAAGTGTCTTCATCTAATTTAAACCTGTCGGTGTGAAAATCTGAGTTTTGAAGTAAAACACCTGTGTTGCAGTGGAAGGATTTAGGTCTGCAAGCTCAGCAAACTGGATTTTCTACAGAAGAGGCTGTTAAATTAATGGGCTAGGCCCGCCCAAGTTGTGGCATTGCACGCTTTTCTCATGCTTCCATGTAGTGTGAGTTTGGGGGGAAGAAATGTTGTGAATGAGAGGACCATGCATGGGTGGTACAAGAGTAAAGACTTAATCTTGTGGTTATGACTGTTTTGAGCTCCCAATGGGTTTTAGTGGAAACGGAAAATCCCGCCACCTGCCTGGGTGTAAGTGTTGGCTTCTCTAGAATTCATTCCAGAAAAGAAAAATGTAAATTGTATTGGTGATGGCTAATGTGAAGACAGTCAACTGAGGTAGATGTGCTGGAGAGCAGGAAAAAAATCCCCAACAATATGCAGTTGAACAATTACAATTACAGTTACAAAGGAAAGTTACAAAGGAAACCAAACATTCCAGAAAGTTGATCAGAATCAACTTTAAACATAGTTCCCCGTTCTGGCTTCTGGAGCAGAAATGAGTTAGCAATGTTACCTTGATACTTTAGGCAGCTGTTTGTACATCCACGTGTAAAGGAACATGAAGAAATGTTGTGAGAGTTTGTATGAGGCAGTGATTTTGTTCTTTGTCTGATGTCCTTCATTTACTTTTGTGCTCCACGTGCTGTTTGATTGTAAGAAAGTCTATTCCTTTAGTCTCACTGGAAGATTTAATGAGCTACTGCCAAGTCACTTGTTCTATTTTGTGGGTGGAGAAAATAAAATTGTTGATGGAAGAATTGTGGATTTTGGATTACCACAGGAATTTATTACTTTTTTTTTTTTTTTTAAACATTACCATTGCATTCTAAACTACATATACACGTCTTTTTAGAGTAGTGTTAAAATTACACTTTTTACGTTACAAGCATAAACTGGCTTTACTGCTGGGAGGAATTGGTCCTGTCTGTCTCCTGGTGCATTTGGTAAAACTAACCAAACCAAAAAATTAAAAAGGCGAAAGGCAGCATGGTAGCAGGGGACAATAAGTTTTTTTGATGGCTTATCATGGTGTAAATAAAGGTGACCAGTTTTCTGGCATTTGACAAGCAGCAAACTGATTTGGAGAGCTGATCCAACAACGAACTAATAATTTTGTTTTCTGATGGTGGTTTTGTACTTGTTCACTGGCATGTGCAAAACTGTAAGTGGAGAAAGAGCAGAGCTTGTGATCACTGGTGAGGAAAACCTTGATTGGGCTAGCTCTGATTTAAATGGGTTTAAGTTACTGTGGGATTGCATGCTCAGAATTTGGGTCCCTGCTCGGAATTTTCTCACTGGCATTTTAGTCGCTGTTAAAAAGCATCAACAGTTTGCAAATACCTGATGGGCATTCATGGGTGCTTCGTGACTTATTTCCCTGTGTTAGAAGACTGTGCTTCTAATTGTTTTAAAGCCAAGTTTTAGTTTTGGCAGCTGAGAGAACTAACTTTCTTAGCATGAGAATTTAAAAATAAATTAGTGATCTGGTTATATCAAAGAGAATATTGTGCCTTCCCACTGGCATCTTGCATTAATGACCATGATGTATGAGATTTTTATGTCCAAGTTAGTGGTCTTTTGGTGGTAGGTAGTCACTGTGCCATATTTTGAATTAGTTCTTTGTAGGCATATTTTCTAGCTTTGAATTTAATGCTTCTAACCCCACTGTTTTCATACTTCACTTTTGTCTTCATTAGAATGCTTTTTGTTGCATTTGTTGATTAAACTTAATTTAATTTTAATTCTGACAGAAATCACAAACATAGCTTTATGAACTTAAGGGAATCCACTTGAAATTCAGGTTCAGGATTAACTTTCCAAGTGATCTAGTATAAAAAGTGTCTTGCTCGCTAGTTGTATAAGACTGTACATGGAACTCCAGGAACAACATGGTTTCTTTTTAGCAATTTCTGAAATTGTTAGAGGTTCTTATTGCCGTTTTTAGGCAGTATTATTGTGCCTGTGCTGGTATGGCCTTTTACATATGCCTTGCTTGCTAAAGCTTCAGTATCTGTTCAATATGCTAAGTTTATTCTTTCAGGCTTTTGCACTTGGCAGGCTGAGGAGACTTACCCCCTCTTCTAAGATCTATTTGTGCTTTCATGCTAGCTATCCCAGCAAATCTGTCTGTGCCTAATGTCCACCCCACTCAAAAATATTTCTGCTTAACTGTTTCTGTGATTCACAGTTCCCAGTAGATCTTGTAGCTTAGCTTGTCAAGAAACTGTTGATCTGTGTTCTTTGCATCACTAGTAAGTGTTGTTTAATGCTGTATTGATAGCTGTAGGAAGCAATTTATTACATGGGTGACCCCTACCATGTCCCCAGGTAAACTTCTTCAGCTGGTTCTACTCTTAAAAAAAAAAGTTATTTACTGGGCAGAAGGATAATCCAGAGTGCACTGACTTCTGAGCCTCTGAGAGCTGCAACCCTGTTATGCCATGGATGAGCTTCCCATATTGGGGATTTTCAGTGGGAGAAGAACAGAATAGGTGGCTGAGCAAGGAAGGAAGGAACCCAGGTTACCTTCAGCTGGGTGCAGCAGCATCTGGAGCACTGTTGTGTATGGCAGAGCAAAGAGCACAACTTCCCATATGTGGGCTCAGTGAAGAGGAATGGTCATTGCCAGGTTGCAGCTGTTGTTCCCTCTTTTCTACCCTTTGTCTGTCCTCTCTCCAGCCGATTGTCAAAAGACAGCAAAGAGGGGAAAATGTAGATATAGCAGGCATGGCCTAGTGCTAGACCTCAGTTCTTCTGTGTTCTTGTCCTACCAAAATACTGTATCTTGCTGGCTGGGAATCCTTCCTTTTCCAGGTTTCATTGTAGCTAGCAGTTGTCATCTTGTATAGGATATGGGTAAAGTCTTTCGTCAAAATGTGAGTAAAATTATCCTGCTATTTTGATACTTCTAAGAAGTAGGTAGTAGGCATTTCAGAGGTCCAGAAACATCTTTTAAAGCTTGAACAGTGAACTAGGACAAGGGGAGGAATGACTGGTGAGGGGAGGGAAAGGAAAGTCATTAAACCAGGAACTGCCTAAACTGGTTTTACCATATGCTGGAGCTACTGTTCTTATTAAGTTTAGGTGGTCCCCTGAAAAAAAGTGTTAATTTTGATCCAAATTTGAACAGCCTATTATGGGTAATTCTGATGTGTGGACAATCAGTGTATTGGTGATTTAGGATTGTAACTTTTGTGCTCTGCTAAATTTGTAGTTACTTGGTGACTCATAATTACTACGTAGCTTTGTTCTCAGTCTGCAGCTCCTGACCTCCTCCTGTTCTTATAATATGAAATAATATTCATAGTCTTCTGTTGTGGTTTAACCCCAGGGAGCAACTAGGACCACACAACTAATTGCTTGCACCCCACCCACGAGCCCTGAAGAGTAAGGAGAAGAGGGAGAGAAGGAAGAGGGCAAAAGAACCTCATGGGTTCATTCAGATAAAGACCGTTTAATAGAACAGTAAGAGGAAGAGGAAAATAATAAAAAATAATGGGTAAAGAAGGTACAAATAAGTCAGTACAACACAAATCGCTGTCACTATCTGGTGATCGGTTGCCCAGCCTGTCCCAATTGGTGATCAGGGATCCCTGCCCCCCGGCCAACCCCCTTTTATATTCTGAGCATGATGTCTATGGTATGGAATATTCCTGTGGCCAGCTTGTCCTGTCTGTCCTCCCTCTCAGCTTCTATGGGAAGCTGAAAAATGTCCTTGACTAATGTAAACATTACTTAGCAGCAACTAAAACAATGTGTGTTATCAACATTCTTCTCATACTAAATCCAAAACACAGCAGCTACCAGAAAGAAAATTAACTCCATCCCAGCTGAAACCAGGGCAGCTTCCTCAAAAGAGCACAACAAACTGGAAAAGCCTCACATGTTGAGGTCCTACAAAAAAAGAGGTGGGGGTGGGGGGAAATCTCTATAGAAATATGCCTTATGTAAAAATTAGTTTCTAACAATTTATGTAGATGTGTGCTTTATGGATGGTTAAATAACACAAAAATCTTCATGCCCTTTTGGCACTATGCAACATGTGAAAATAAAGCAGTTCACTATATCAAGAAGCTTGTCAGATGAGGCTGGTAACCAAAATTGGAGGCAACAAGTATGTGCTGTTGTAGAAATTATTATTCTTGTGGGTGATCGTAAGGATGTTGAGTAATTAGAAATGGGTGATTTTCATGTCAGTAAGTGTGATTTAGGGGGAAGCAGAAGGAATGTATGGTCGCAGGTTGGCACATAAGCATTGGGGTGGACAGGTGGGCTAAGTCAGAGAAGGAAACTCATGGAGTATTTAAGCTTTCTCCTCCCAGACAAGGAGTGACAGGAAATTTCTTGAGAGATCAGGGTATGCAGGGAGGCTGGATTCTAGAGCATCTCTGGCAAGAGTGAGAAAGTAAAGCCAAAATTTTGAACAGTGTCTAATGATTTGGCAATAGCAGTTTCATGTGGGATGGGTCTTTAAGTAAGTCCTTTTCTTAGCGTTTGAAACTACTTCACTAGGTACAGAAAAGATAGCAAATAATTGCAAGGCCACCTGAAACATGTAATCTTAGAGGAAGTGTGGCTTACTTGCTTGTGTTAGGGAAACAAATTCTCCTGTGAGGAAATTTGGGAAGCAAATGATATTTAACTTTAACTATGGTAGTTTTCTTCTTCAACAGTAGCATTTTCTAATGTGACAGACTAGTGATTGGCGGCTCCTCTGCTGTTGCTGTTAAATGGTGTTTTCTCTCCTAGGGTTTGGACGTGGCAGAGGGAGAGGAGCGGGGAGGTTTTCAGCCCAAGGCATGGGGTAAGAAACATGCAGAGCACAGATTTTGGCAAGGATCAAACTCAGTGGCAATATTAATTAAGAATATTAACATTGCCACTGCTTTTATTAATATTGCTGTATGTTTGATAAACCGATATGGATGCAAAAATTCAAAGATCTGCTAGATGATTAATGGATTATTTTTGTCTTAAACCAGTATTTCTAAATAAACAGAACTATACGAACCTAGTTTAAGACTTCACTCAGTGTTACTATCTCAAACGTGGAGAACCCGTTTGTGTGTATCAGTAACAGCCACATAGTAACTGGGAGGCTGAAAGTTCTGTGTGGTGCATATAGTCCTAGGTCAATTTTAAAACGGATTTGTTTCGGTGTAATGTGGAACATGCAAGTTCTATGCAAAACCAGAATGTCTAGCAATTGTAAACTTTCTCCTCCTTTTGAGATTTCATGCTTTAGCTGTTTGGACATACATGGACCCTAAAACAGAATCAAAAGAAGTTACTCAGCAACTCTAAGTCTTGTTCTCAATTTTCTTGGGATAACCTGCTTCATAGAAGTGTAGCCTCCACTACTTTCACTCAGTGTTTGCCTTTTATGACATTTCATATAATGTCAGTGATGTCATGATAAACAGAAGGCATATTCTACTTCTGTAATCATTGCCATACTTCTAGATGATAAACTGAAAAGAGGTTTTTCTTCAATAATCCTTTTTCACCTTTTAGCTGCATCTGTGTATTTTGGCATTGGTGTCAGGAGTGCATTCTGAAATGATCTTATTGATGTTTTGACTCCTGTCCTGCGCGAGTCTGGTGCTCTGTGAAAGGAAGCGATACTGGTTTCTCATCAGTCAGCCACCTGCTGAGAAACTATCAGCTGAGAAGGGCTTATCGTTTTGCATATAAACTAATGCTTTATAAGACTGGGAGGAGTAGGTATGCTGTTAACTGCTTTTCAGGAATTGTTGTTTTGATTCAGTTTCTCTATAATATTTTTTTTTCAGTTTCCCCACTTTTTTTTTCTCCTCTTCTCTTTTCTCCCTTTTTTTATCTGTGTCTGCTTATAGAGGAAAAGTTTCTTTTGAAACCCAAACTATCAAGATAAATTATGTGGAAATCAAGATGTTAAATCTAATACAACTTCAGCTAAAATGATGACACTTGTGTTCATTGAATGACCCGTGTGTTCTCTTCCATTTCTTAACTTTTAAAACTCCAGGACATTTAACCCTGCAGACTATACGGAATCTTCTGCCACTGATGGCTTTGGGACAAAATCAGAGATTTGGGAGACTGGTCAGAATGATGGAGATGATGGAACTGGTAAGATGCTTCAAGAAGTGGAAGGGTTTGAATGAAGACCTCTAGCAAATTGCAGTTAAAATAGCCATTCTGTTAAGCGTTCAGTTGACTACTGAAAATGTGAGTACATCTCACGTGACACGGATAGTAGTTCACTTTCATAGCTTAACTGCTACCCATGTGCAGAGCACGTGCTGCAGTGACTCTCTGGTTAGAATGAAGGGAAGGCGATTAGCAATTTCTTGTTTTAGGATTAACAATCCCTTGAGAGACAAAGGGATTTGAACAGTTACTGGAAGAACCTTGTATGTGAAGAACTATTTAGATATCTTAAATACTGCTTACGAGCTGACCTAATGTAGTTAAAGACTTCAAATCCTACAAAAAGTGATTGCTCCACAGGCACTGGGCGATAGGGTGTGAATATCTAAATAGAAGAAGAAAAGAAAAACTGTTTTCAATGAATTCGCTCAGCGACACTGGGATGGCATTGGAAACCCCACCTGTACAACACAGAAATGTAAGGATGTGAGTCTCTGGGATGGAGGAGAATTCCAAGATGTTCCACCTTTGAAGAGAAGAATTATTAACTAAAATATGCATAGGCACTTGAATGGAAAACAAAAGAGCAGTCTGCCTGTCTGAAGATAGAGGCAGCTGTGTGTTTCTGTATGAAGTTTCAAGTGTGAATTACACATGCCTGGCTAAAGGCAAGAGATAGACATAGTTTGGAAAGGAACCACTTAACAGTGGTCTTGCAGGGATTCAGAAATGAAGAATGTGACTTGCTTGTCTGTGACTGGGAAAACAGGATACCTTGCTGTTTCCCATATTCTGTGATGGGAGATGAAGACAAAGGAAACCCTGTGTCAGGACAGAGAAATTGATGTACATTATTGTCCACACGTGGGAACCACGGAGAGATACTTAATTTTTTTTCTAGCTTCAGCAAAGGATAACTCTTCTGGTCTCCTCATTGCTGAAGCTTACTCAGATGATTTTTCATCAACCCCTGTATAAATTGTAGAAGGAAAAGACTGATTCTGGAGGCCAAGGTGTGCTCCATTGAGCTCTGCTGTGAGACGCTTGAGATGCAGCTTTCTAAACTTTGTACAAGCCTTTTTCCACTTAACCAGAGAAAACAAGAGCAGGCTCAGAGTTTAGAAGGACTTCTTAGGCAGCTGTGTTGTCACTCTGAGTAACTTCTAGTCCAGTATGGGAGAGTAGCACGGAGTGTATTAATGGCTACTGAAAGGGAACTCTTTTGCCAAATATGGCATCTTGCCAAGGAATTACTTCTGAAGTTACTTGGTGCTTTAGCACAAACAGAAATTCACCTTTTACTTTCACTCATGTTAGTTTTTCAAATAGTTTTTATCAGGTAATGAGTTAGAAGGACACCTAATGACTTAAAAATTCCCCTGATATCAGAATACTGATACTATTGTTTGCTATATGGTAGCGGAGGGCAGGATACGTTGGCAGAACTATTGCAGAAACAATAAGGTTAACTAATTAAAGAAAGAAGACAGACAAGCCAGGCATGAGGAGACTGGACCAGAGGTAGAAAATTCATAGGTTAGTTATTAAGAAACACAACTGTAAGGCTGTGGCTTACAGACGATTTTGACTTCTGCTCCACTTCCCAAGTGAATTCAAATGTTTTGTGACCCTCCCTGCTAACTCTGGGTTAGTTATGCTTTTCCTATGGCAACCTCTGTTCCTTCTTGTAGGCATCTCCTCAGTGTTCAATAATGCAGGGGTTTTGCCTATGAATAAGAGTAGCTTGGTGTGTTTAAACAGGTCCTCATAAGAGTACGCATGTGTCTGCATGAGGGGCTTGATGTTGATTGGTGGAAATTCAAACTGTACTAGTTGACATGTGTAACTTTTTTTGGACGCCAAATGCGTTTTTGCTGTTAGGCTCTGTACATGTCACTGAGAATGTCACTGCACTTAATTTCAGTAATAAAACTTAAGACATGTATGTGAAGGTTGGGGAGCATGTTATCAAGAAGAAAGTGAAAGAAGGCATTTGGGAATTTTCCCTGGCCTTGTCAGATTTTGGTTCTTATGGGTATGAATGAGTGAGTGTCAGTGTGGGGAGTTCTTGCAAAATCATTTGGTTGGTGGGAATTTAAACTAGTTGAGTGTGAATCTTCTTTTTGGGTGCCAAGTACCTTTTTGCTACTAATCTTAACTTACTTTCAGGGCAAATGGAAAAAGCACCGTAACTGACAAAACAAAAATGTCTCTCTATATATGACTATAGGAAGAGTGTTCTATTTTACTGTGAGTCATCTTCAGACAAACCCTAGGAAAGTCAAAAATGGTCCATGAGCCAAAAAGAAGAGATCTCTTTAAAAAGAGTAGGCTTTTAAAATGGAATCATTTAGTTTTGTCCAAGTGGGAAGCACTTTCAACCTTGTGATGGAAGGCATCTTCAGGGTTATTAGAGGAGGCTGCAGCTGGGCTAGTAGTTTTAAAGCAGTAGAGTGAGTGCTAGGAAGGAAGATGGAAGCAGTGGTAAGGGGACGGGGATTCCGGGCAAAGTGTGGGGCTGGAAGCAGTTGAGCTCTTGATTTGGCTTGTTAATCACAAATACTAGTTTTCTACTGTTGTTTTTTTCACTTAATTTCCAGTGCTGTTACATTAGTTAAAAAACAAGAGTCCCAGTAATAAATTAGTTACCAGTGTGGAGTTACACATCACCCTCATTTACATCTTCAGTATGTATGGAAATCCATAAAGCCTGCAAGTGGGCTAGTAAAGGATGTCAGATCACAGAGGGGGAGAGCGGGATGGAAATCCCTCTCTTTATTCGTCATTACCCAGTCCTATTTCTTTTTTTCATCTAAAAAGGAAGAAAACAAAATCAGTTCATACTAGCTACTTGGAAAATTAGTGTCTTTCATCTGCAGTTATATTAAAAAAGAGATAAGTCGGCAACTACTTGGTGAAACAAAACCAGTTTTGTTTATCAAAGTGTTTTCTGAGACATCATGCAAATATAAACTCTGTGTGGAGTTCTGAGTATTTACTAAGTACTTCCACTTTAATACAGTGATGGGAAAGGATCAACATCAACATTCTCAATTAAAGAGAAACAGATTATTTGTTTCCAAAATCTAGCTACTTCCATACCTCCTCTGAAAGTGCTCTACAACCTCCTGTCCTGAATTGTTGCAGATGCCAGAGGAATTGCAGTAGCCTGAATGAAAGGTGTTTGTAGATGCATCATTGTGCAGTCCTATAGAAAAGCTAGCTTGTTCTGTGGAGATAAAATTTAGTGTTGCTGAGTGAAATAACAAGAGACTAAAGGGAGAATCTCTAATAGTTCATAAAGTTGAAGTGTAATTGTATTCCAGCATTAGTTTTCCTGCATCCTAATTTTTAGAGAAGTAATGTACAACTGAAGGCAAAGAGAAGGGATGGGTGGGAGGAAACAAAATGACCAATCCTCATCCGAAACAGAAAACTTGAACAGCGTGATTGGCATTTTCTTACAGGCGTGCTGAGTGTTCAGTCTCTCACCTTTTTTTGTAATGAAAGAGGCAGTGGGAGATCCTGAATGACAAATCACAGCAGATATTATAAATAAATTATATTGGAGGTGGTCACTTCTCAAAGTGGGTTGTGAAAATGGTATTGTATTCTGGTACTTTACTGATACCTCTACTTTGATAGAGTTTAATAAATGTCACAGAGAAAATTCCTTCATTATCATTGTTGTGGGCAGCCTTAAATGACTCTGAAACTGAAGAACAAAAAGAAAGAAAAAATAAATTGTAGCGGAACTGTCAAGGGAGAGGAAGGGAATTGTGTACCTTGGAAGTTACAAGGAAGTCATCGTCATGTGAAGTCGTGGTGGTGTGTTCTTTTGTTGTTTTTTTTTTTTTTTTAAGGGCTGCTGTAAAAATTGGAAGGAACATTTTAAGGACGCCTGCAGGTCATTCTAGAACGTGAATGTAATCCAGAAGGAAAGGATTAGAACATACGTTTGGGATAGACAAAAATAAAATTATTTGTTGTCTTATATCTATGGTTGATTATTCAAAAAAGGGGAACAATAAAAAAGGAAATAGTGTGATAGGAAGTGAAGAATTAGAAGAAAATAGCTAAAGACTTACCATAAATATATAGTATACTCTTTATTGGCTTTATAACTTTCTTAAACTGAACTTGTTACAAAGGGAAACAGCAGAGGGTCACTGAGCCATCGAGGTTGAAGTTGCTACAACAAGGATCCTTGAAAACAGAAAATAATTTGAATGGAGAACAGAGAACTCTTAAATTGTGATGCTTTGCAAGGCATGGGGCTAAAGGTTGGGGAGCAGATATATGGAGCTGCAGTAATGCCAAAGCGGATCTTGGACTAAAAGGAAATTGATACACTTGAGGCAAGAATTGACTTAGAGTCCCATCAAGAGGAGTAAGGCGTTAGCAAATTGGATTTAATGTGGAGAACAGCAGTGAAATAACTGAGGCTGGAAGGATTGAGATGGGAAGGCAGAGTGTTAATACGTGGCAGCTTGGGTAAACTAATAAAAGGGCAAACGTTATGCTCTGTATTTAAAAAGAATAAAAGGCACAGAACCATGATCGTAATTAAGAGCAACAGATAAACATCTAAACTGAATGTCAGGAAAATGTCTCAAGCATTAGTCCAAACAGATTCGGTCTCCCAAAGGTGGTGGGGAATGGTCAAGTGTTGGGCTTGATTTCTCTGAACTCTTTTTATGTTTGTTTTGGCAGACTCGGAGCTCTGTAGTTGGAGTACTGGCACCAACATGAGGTTTGTCATCTATAGAGGCAGACCTTGCTCAGATTGATGCGAGATAAACGTAAGCAGGGCAGAGGAAGGGATCCTGTGCTGGTCAGGAGAAGGGAAAGAAAATCAACTGTTTCTCTAAAAGCTGCTGCTCATTGGGCTTTTCCTCTTCTCCAAAAGTTCTGTGGAAATGTGTGGATTAGAAATCTGAGGCACTGTAGTAATTGTGCTGTGCTGGGATATGATTATTAGTTGTTTTTCAAATGTCTTGATATTTTGCAGCATGTGGAAACTTGGCTAGGGACTGTTTGGTAAAACGTGGGCACGAGATGTTTCAGGGAGCTCTGTATTGCTCCACAGAGCCAGCACAGAGTGGATGTTACCTTGCTCAGGACCTGCCAAATAATATTGGATTCCAAGGTATAAACCCCCTCTCTTCTCCACACCATGTGTGTACCTTTGTGGTTGCCCTGTTTGTCACATGGGGTTAGTGCCATTCGACCCTCCTCTGCGCGAGGGGCTGCTTGGTAAAGGTGTAGAAGAGAACTTGCTAATGTAGTGATGGCATTAGTGTGAACTGGGTTTGATGCTGTCCTCGGGGGTCTTGGTTCTGGATGAATGTGTCTCAGAGGGTTCCTGATTAAGTAAGGAGGTGATTAAACCAGTAGTTCTTTTGCTTTTGTACTTGATCAAAGGTGATGGTAGCAGGAACTTTACTGCTGGTGTCTTCTTTGCTCATGGTTTTGTAGTTTAAATGAAAGCTCTGGTTATTGCAGGGATAACCTTTTCTATGCTTACACTGGTGGGCAAGTCCTTCAGTCCTTTTATTGCTCTTGAATGTCTGTGCCTGCTGTTTCCTACGGAAGAGATCAGTTTTTTGCACCTCTAGGATCATTTGCTGTAGTTTTCCCATTGCGAAAAGCTGTGGACTAGGTGCTGTGCTGCAGTGTTCACCAAATAAACTCTGCCACAAGTTATGGCAAGAAGTGTTTTGCAGCTACGGTGGAAGCATATTGACTCTTCTGCTGCCATTATATGAATTATGTATGTTTTAAAATAAAACTACTCTAGCAGTGGAAGGTTTTTCTGCCCTGAGGAGAGAGTTAGCAGGTTGGAAAGAAGTCTCCAGAGGCATAGCTTGGGTCTTGAATTTGAGTACGTTGAAAGTAGGATTATGGATATCAGTGCAGGTGTTGTGGTTGTGTTTTGTTCAGGCTCTGTGTGAATTTGGGAATGAAACTGAGAGATTCCATGGGAGGGCTGAGTAACCTCTCACCGTCACTGGGGACATGTGAGGAAGTTCTTCCAATGTTTGGGGTTAAGCACTGGTTGCAGACATGCATTCATGCAAATTATGTCTGGAACCATAATGACTAAAAAATTCCTGAAATTAGAAATTAAAGGGAGAAAAAAAAACCCTCCAAAATTTTTAAATCTGCAGATCAATTTTCTAGAGCATCCCTTGTTTCCAACCACCATCTCCTTGCTTTGTGTTCCACTAATAATGAAAACAGATTTGCATATAAATCAGAAGGGTTGAAATATGACATTGTGCTTTTAGCTTGTAACTGGTTTCTTTCCTTTCCTCAAATTACAATAGGAGCGTGGAAAAACTCAATAGAAGAATGGACAGCGGAAGACTGGAATGAAGATGTAAGTGTACCTTGTTGGGTAGAGCGATTGTTTATTTACCCTTTTCAGAGTTTCTCTATTGTCTTCAAAAACTAAGTGTTCGAAGTAATACTTTGCTGTATGTATGTAGTGATATTTCTTACTGTGTTTTTTGCTGCAATTCCTGTTTAAAATATACAGATATTTAGATAAGCTTATCTTTTAAATAAAATGTAATTAAGAAATGCTAATTTATTTGGCTGGTGGATAATACATGGATAATAAAATTTTAAGTTTTATCCCAAATTAAGTATTTGTGAATTGTAGTTCTTCACTGCTCAGAGCAGATGGGTGTTAACCGCATACTTCCCCCTACTATTCTGTAGGGATTTAAAGCCATATTATCACATGATTTTTATGTAATGAAGTGCTGAAGCTTACTGTCAACTTCAGACCCCTCATTTCATGCTTTTTATTTAAAATCCGCGTAATTGTTCCACATAGTCCACTTCATCTTCAGAATATTAAATAAAGGAGATAGATAGTAGTATGCTGAAGTTAGGACTTAATTGCTTCATTCCTGTTGTTTTATCATGATGTGTTGTCTGAAGTATTACAACAAGGCAAGGGATGTCTTCATGTCTGCAAATTATTTGGTACTCGTGATGATGGTGGGTGAAAATCGCATTTGTGATTTTAAGTTTTTAGTTATTGTATTAGAGCTTAAGCAGTTCAGGAAACAAATGGGGTAACAAGAAGTAGGGAAAGGAAAACTTTAGTTTTTAAGAAGTTTTTAATCTTTTATAGCAATATCCATTATTTCAAGTTTATTTTCAGAAGAGTAAAAGGTTGTCTTGGAAGTCATCCCTTTTGCCCCATCCTGTAGGGTGGTATGTGTCAGTGTTATCCTTAGGTATGTGTGAATAATACTATAGGACAGATATGAAAACTCTTGTCCTTACCTAATGAGAGGGCTGTGTCATTCAAGAAAATGAAAAGAAACTCTAAATTCATAGGTTTTCTGTATCATAATGCTATCAAAAGCAGGCGTCTTTTTTTAAACCTGTCCTCTATTTCTGCAGTATATGATAGAAGTAGACTAAGGGCTAAGGATAGTGAACGTTTCTGGCCTTGTTTCTCACCCCTGTTTGATGCTGGTACAATATAGTGTTTGTAGTACAGGAGGCTGTTGAGCCAATGATGAGTAGGGATGGAATTTTTCAAAATGAATTATTAAACCTGAGTAATTTGCACATGAATCTTGAAACAGTGGTAGATGAAATCTCTAGCCTGTTGTTAATTTTTATTAGTTTTGGAGTGCTGGAAAAATCCCTGTAACCTAGGAGAAGGTTGTTCATGTTCTGATGTTCAGAAAGAGTGAATGAAATGGTGAACTGCAAACAAATTAGCCCAAAACATCCCTGGAGGGAAAATAAAAGAAAAATTGAATCATCTGATTTTAAAAAAAATAGAAGCATAAGAATACAGCTTGTGCTATTCAGTGTAGTTTTATGGAAAATAGGTCTATTTCAAATAAACCTGATCTTAGTCTCTAAGTAAATTAGGAGTTAACTATGAAGATAGAGTATGTTCTTTAAGAGATTTGATCTCTGTCTTTTGTTCTAAAAATAATTACATGCTATCACAAAACACATTAAATGGATTAAAAACTGCCTTGCAAATTTCATCAAATAAATCTTTTGCTGGAGGACTCTTACTGAACAGGGGCATTTCTAGGAGGGCTGTAAAGGAATCCATTCCTAGGGCAGATCCCATCTAGTGTCTTTATCAATGATTTGGAAGTAAAAATAAAATTACTGCTGAATAAAATATGTGGGTAATCAAAAAAAAATTAGAATGGCAATTAAAAGTAAGCCAGTCATGCAGAGAAAGCTAGACCTCTGCTGGACTTGACCTGCTGAAATGACAAACGCTTTTAATATAGCTAAGTGCCCATTTGTTTTATAGGCATAGAGGCACACCTCTAGACTGAGGGGTTGTTTTCAGGAAAGCAGTAACTGAAAAAAATTTCAGGATTGTAGTGGATGATGAAAGAGAACAGCTCTGCGTGATCTCCTCAAGGGCTGATACTGTGGCAAAAAAAGCTATTGCAGTCTTTTTGCCTGTAGGTACTCTTCCCTGTCTCTTAATCATTCTCGATTTATATTTATATCACAGAATTCATCAGGCTTATATCACAGAACCATCATGGTTGGAAGGGACCTCTGAGGTCATCGAGTCCAACCCCCCCAAAAAACCCCCCAAAACAAAACAACAAAAAAACACCAAACCAACAACACACGGGTCACACCCACCCACAAGCCAATAATCTTGGGCACTAGAGCATGCCCTGAAGAGCCATGTCTACATGTTTCTAAAATCCCTCCAGGGATGGTGACTCCACCACCTCCCTGGGCAGGCTGTTCCAGTGCCTGACCATTCTCTCAGTAAAGTAATTCTTCCTAATGTCTAATCTAAACCTCCCCTGCCCCAACTTCAGACTATTTCTGTATGTGGACTCTTCTGAACTTGATGCTGAAATACTGCATCCAATTACTTGTTGCTTTTACAAAATAGAAGTTGTAGAAGATAGCTGAAAATTACTTACTGATAGAAGAGGCGCCTGAGAGTGAGATTTTTAGTTTATCTGAAGAGGTTGCTTTATTAGCATATAATGGGCTCTGGTTTTAGTCTAGCAGAAAAAAGTGCATACTATCAACCTGTGGCTGGAAAATGGATCCAGGCATTTAAATGGCTAATAAGCAAACAGTTCTAGCAGCATGACTGATGATGAAGACAGCCAAGGAAGCTGATGTATTTGCTGTCTGCAGATAAAGATGAGGTGTTTTTTTGAAGAGTATTTTTGTTTAAATGTGATGTTCTCTAGTCAGATACAAGTTAAGAGCAGATCAGTGAAATTTAATGTTGTTTGACCTTAGAAGGATTGGATTGTTGTAATCTAGTAGTGCTGTCTGGTATTTATCTTTAGTAGTGAGCATTGAGCAAGTATAGTAGGTTGTAAGCGTACTCTTAAATAGAGTGGAAAGTAGTTGCAGTGAAAATAGGAGGTTGTATTTTGTTAAAGGAAAATTCAGGACAGTGAAGGACCAGACAATGTTGAGGTACTGTAGATGGATCTGTTTTTTCCTCTTAAAATTGTGATCATGATCTACTGGCTAAAGAAAATAAAATTAAATGGAGAAATAGAATACATACTAATTGCTGGAAAGTGGATGAAGGCAAACATTTTCTGTACAATATTGGTAGTCTTAGTTTCTAGCTGAAACAACAGCAACACCTTTAAAGATAAGAAGGATAAAATAAAGTGTATTTTGGTGCATTTCCTTTATCAGGAAGCAACATGAAAACTTATTTTAGTTTCTTTAACTTTAGTACATCATCTAATAACAGTAATAAGGGTTTGTTATTTCTGATTTGTTGATGTTGAGTTTTTATGAGGATGCTGGAGTGCATTTTCCTGTTTTCTTCGCCTATCAACTGGCTGTAGGAGCTTGTAGCTAGTTGTTAAATATATTGTCCATTTAATGATTGGAGAATGATTTTTGTCACAGGAACAGGAGCTGAAAAGCACTGGCATTTCACTGCAGATGGAGGAAATGCCGTTGTCAGGCCAATGTTTGCAAATGGTTCACAACCATTCATCCAGTTCTAGGAAAGTGTCAGAGTCTCGGTAAAAGATTTGTGACGGCAGTGTACGGTGGGTGTAAATAACTTCGTTAGGAGCCAATAATACTTCTAAGATAAATACACAACATCTGTGTAGTAAAACTTTTCAGCTGCTGCTGCACAAAGCATGTGTTTTGACAAATGCTGTAATCCTTGCAGACTTCTGAATTAAGTTCTTGATTGGAGTTTATGGTGGTGAGTTTACCACAGGGTGTAGTTGTAAATTTCAGTGTAGCCAAGCTGGTAGCTGGAGACTTTTGTTTTGCATGCTGGTTCACTTGAAGAGAATGTTTCCTCTCATACAATATGTAAAGTATGCTTTTGCACGGCTCAGGCTCCTTGATTTACTTACTTTTAAGGATTCGTCAGTATTTTGGCCACAGTTAGCCTTATCCTGGATTACGTGAGCATAATAAACTGTTGACATTACAAAGAATTTAATATTTAACCAAGGGATTGCAGACCATAGGCTGCTGCTTGTGCCATTAGTTGACCTCCTTGTGCCATTTAATGCAGGAGTCTCATAATACTACAAAACCTACAGCACACATTGTTCTAAAATAACATGTATGGTGGGGAAAGGGCTGAACAATAAAGAAACAGCCTTTTAAAATGGAAATATGCTTGAGCTGAATCTTCTTTTTGTTTTGACCAGTACGTAGAGTTGTAGGCTGGCAGCATTATGCACAAGACAGAGTTGTGTTCCAGAAAGATGGGATTAAAATGAGTTGTATTCACAAGACGGGAAGGGAAGGAAACAGAGGGGGGAACTGTGGTGGTACTAATTTTTTTTGTGTACCAGTGTGTTGCACATAAGTTCATGCTAGGAGACTACAATGGAACATTTGAACTTTGCCTCTTAGTGGTAAGTGATTTGATCCCAGTCAGCCCTTGTGCATCCTGCTTAAATCAACAGTATTTCATAGGAGAATCCCAATCAGATGACCATGTCCAGGGATATATGTGGTTCCAGAGCTGCCTGTGGGATGGTGGATGAAATTGGCTCTTGTCCATGATGTCCTTTAAACTGGGCTGCTAACAATGTATGCAATTAAATATGCATCATTTCTTGGAAGATCTGTATTCAAATGTCGCATTCTAAAGGGATTCTATTTGAGTGTTTGAATAGGTCAGTTATTCTTTAGTCTAAATACAAAGCTACAGCGAAGTAGTTAAGGGTGATTTTGTGCAAATTTAATTTAAAACGTAACCGTTAGCTGTACAGATCTTTATCTTGTTAAACCTAACATGTCCTGGTTTAAGACCTATTCTGGTTTGCAAGGAGTCCTCTCAGTAAAAATTAATTAGCCCTAGGAAGTTGTAGCTTTTTAACTACTATTTTCTAAAAAATAAAAGCTAATTTAAAAATCCCCCCAAACAAACCAGTAAACAACCACACACACACCCAGCCCAAAACAGAATCACCCCCTTTTCCTCCAGAACCCCAAACAGCCAGCTCCCGTTCCCTGTGCAGGTATCGATGATTATTGTAACAGCATGGTGAAAGCAGTACAGTTTTCTGCTGTGGATGGTCTGACTGGTTATACTAGCATAAGCAATTACCTGGATCTCCGTTTATTATTGTTTTTGAATTTGTGCTTGCAGAGCAATGGGTTTAAGATGTTATTGCCGCCCTTAGCAGAAATGCCAAGAAGGAACCACAAGTGCTAGTTTGCTGTACGTACCTGAGTGCAAAACTGCCTCTGTTGGTGGTGTGAGCTGAAATGTAAAATGCAGGAATACATGAAAAGAGTGAGAATGGTGCAAGGCAGTTAGGCTTCTGCAACAAGGTTTGTCAGAGCTGCTCTATAGAGTCCAGAAATTACATCTGCACAAGGTATCTTTACACAGATGATATACCAACCGCCGCGTTAGTTACTTTCTACTGGTATATTTTTCAGTTAAACTGTTGCTCAAAGTGATGTAGTTACATTAGCATACCATTGTGTGTGTTCAGTAGATCAGATTTCCTAATGCTTTTAATTAAATTGGTACTTGATTCTACAGAGAAGACTTTGCTGAAGTTTGACTATATGTTTTTGTCATTTTAAGTGGAGCTGGTTGTAATGGTAGTTTGACTTTTATCTTGAAAGTGCATGAGCAAGGTGGAATTTTGCAGATGTCACAGCAATGAAATGTCGGTGTGTGTACAATTAAAATAACTTCCCTCCCCCTTTTTTTTCCCTCCCCTGTTTTCAGCTTTCTGAAACAAAAGTCTTCACTGCTTCCTCTGTTCCAGCTGAGAACCATGTGACTCCTGGGCAAAGGTAAACTCTTATTCCTTGTTTTCCTTATATCTTAAAAACCTTCTGCTTGGTGAAGCAATGTTAGCTTGCACATACAAAATTTTGAATAAAACACAAGGTGGCCCAGCTCAGAGATTGGTCAAGCTAATTCAAAATTGCAAAAGCTTTGTTTGCAAATCATTGGTTTTGTGGGTTCCTGTGTTACTTATTATTGACTACAGAAGTGGAGTCAAACCGGCCAAATCCACAAGCATAATACTAAGAAGACCCGGTTTTCTGCACAAAGTCTGCATACAGGCAGGAACAAAAATAGCTGGGAAGAAAAGTTTTCTGCTGTTGAAAAGGAAACTCTGGCTTTGTTGTCCAGAAAATAGAAAGCCTGCCCCTGTAGACACAGAAAACGTTCAGAACATAGTGCTTTGACAAATATGCTAACAGAAAAGCTTGCATTGGTAAGAAGGTGAATTTCCTGGGAAGCATCACAATCACTTGCCTTAACTGATAATATGGAGTTCAGGTACAGAACCAAAAATACGGCAGTTGCTGCCTTCCTTTCCTTGCCTCTGTCTTCACCAAACGCCTGGCCGATGCTGTTGTCAAATCACTTGCCTGCATTAGCCTTACGTCTTAGGAGAGAAGGTTAAATTTGGGTGATGAAGACTTTGGTAGTTGGATAGCGTGAGATCTGAAAACTAGATGACCTACTGGTCTCAAACATCTTGATGTAGCTGTAGTCTGGACTGCAGCACAATTTTCCTTATAATGGGGATGTTATCTGGAGGAAGCATTGGTCTACAATTTATATTCCTTTCCTTCTTAAAGGTGATATGCTCACATGTTCATTATATTCTTCCAGTGGATGTCCCTGAAATGATGTTAGAAAATATTTCGGTTAATCAACTCAAATTCTGGTGTGTGGGGCTTTTTTTTTGGTGTGTGCTTGTTTTTTTGTTTCATTATACTTGCCGTAAGAGATTTGGGCATTAAGAAATCTATGCTAGTGAAAGTGCTGAAAGCAGCTCTTCAGCCTAAGCCTGCAGTGTATTTAGGATAAACTTGTCAGAATTTTTGGAGTATATTTATTTTATTGTCTGAATGCTTTGCTTTTCCTTGGATAAACCTGTGCTAGAGATGTGGTAGGGGCTAGTAAGCCATGCTATATTTGTGGTGGGGGTTAGTAAGCGGTGCAAAATATAAGAAAATTCATATTTTGCATTCATAGGTATGTGTGGTAATTTTGGATATGTACCTACTATCTGAGAAACTTAACTTTTATTTCTGCTGCCCTTGACTTCCATGTCATCACATATTCACTCAGTCACTGCATATGCAACTTCATTCTTTACTGTCCTCACACCTACCCTATATAGATGTAGGACTTTGATTCCTTGCTCTTTTTAAAGAAATAGTGTCATGTACAGAAAATATGGATTATTAATATATTTAATGGGCTTGCAGGCAGGACCTGCTGAATATATCCTTTATGACTTGTCTCCAGTTACTTGATTGTATTAATCATATAGGTTGTTTATGTGATGCATAATGTTATAAATTTGATAATGTTTGAAAAGAGTGCAAAGATAATTTATATTCCAACTGTAGTGGAAGGTTCAGATAGCAGAATATTACTTTCTAGCAAAAACCTTTATTCTACCTCTCTCTGTATATTAGACAAACAATATTTGAAAAGATTGTTAATCAATAATAATTCTGTTGCCAATACAACAGCTTTAGTATTGTTAGTGTATTCTTCAGTTTCAGCACAGCCTAATCAGCATGTTTATTCCAGCCAAACTTTGCTTTTTCTTACAGCATTGATCTGGTAACGCTGCTTCAAAAACCTGTGACTTCTGCCCAAGAGACAGAAGGCAACTCATTTGAAGCTCCCCAGCAGCAAACCTTTGGCCAAGCCCTAGTCTTCACAAATTCTCAGCACAGCACCCAGATGGCATCAGGAACTGGCAGCTCCAGTGCTGTAAACTCTTTTTCTCCTCAAAGCTTGGTAAAATTATCTTATGCTTTCTAAATATTCTTCATATCTCAGCTTAAACAACTTTTCCAGAATTGGTCATTTCATGAGATGTTTGAGTATTTGTAAAGTTCAGGTTGTAAATGTTGAAGGAATGGAATTAAGGATTCCATTCTGTCCATTCACACTCACACACAAAAAAAGATTAGTTTTTTCTGGTCTTGCTAAGTAGTTGTTTGTTGGTTTACATAAAGTAAGTACTTGTATTAATTTCTGAGTAGAGAGCAGATGCATTTACTGCATGCTGCTTTAGCATGAAATAATTTGTTTATAGTGAAGAGTTCTATGCCAGAAAATTATCAAGTGTTATTTCCAAACACACATCTGACTGCTTTTTATGGAAACCTGACTGTTTCTGAGTCAATTGTGAGGGCTTGAAATTGGGCTTTTATATTTATTCTCTGAAAATTAGTTCAACTATTAGTAAATATGTGCTATTTTGAGATGCATGGATTCAAGTAAATCAGTATTCATAGAATCATCAAGGTTGGAGGGGACCGTTAAGATCATTGAGTCCAACCATCAGCCTAACACTGCCAAGTTACTACTGAACCATGTCCCTCAGCACCATGTCTATCCGTCTTTTAAATACCTCCAAGAATGGTGACTCAACCATTTCCCTGGGCAGCCTGTTCCAATGCTTGACAACCCTTTTGGTGAAGACATTTTTCCTAATATCCAGTCTAGACCTCCCGTCGCACAACTTGAGGCCATTTCCTCTTGTCCTATCACTTGTTACTTGGGAGATGAGTCCCAACCCCACCCCTTGCTACACCCTCCTTTCAGGTAGCTGTAGAGAGTGATAAGGTCTCCCCTCAGCCTCCTTTTCTCCAGGCCAAACACCCCCAGTTCCCTCAGCCACTCCTCATAAGACTTGTGCTCCAGACCTCTCACCAGCTTCATTGCCCTTGCATGGACTTGCTCCAGAACCTCAGTGTCTTTCTTGTAGTGAGATCGTTGCGATCACAGTGTTGGAAGTTGGATCGGTAATAATCAGAGTGGATCTGGCCATATACTACAACTGCTGAATTTTTTTATTGGTCATTTGTTAGTAATCTAGGGCTGAAGAGGTTTTAGTTGCTGCCAAATAGCAGCTGTAGGCGCTGACCCCAAGGCTGTGTTTAAATTATTTATTAAATACTGAACTCCACTCCTTCCCCTCTTCTTTTTTTTGTCTTTGGTAGTCTGCAGTTCTTTGTTCTGGCTTTGGAGAACTCGGATCCTCTAAATTGGCCAACTCTACTGGATCCCAAATCTTAGACCAGTTGAAATCTCCAGGATTGGGTCAGTTTACCTCTCAACAAAACAATAGTAGCTCTGCCGCCACTACTGCAACTACAACGTCATCCTGGGATCTGAAACCGCCCATTACTCAGTCCTCAGTCCTAAGTCAGTTTGGTAAGTGCTTTGACATAGCTTTCTGTCTCTTTCTCTCTCATTTAGACTGTAAAATTTCTTAATGCCAGTGACAGTTTAAAATGACCTTAATGAAAGACTTTTTCAAAAAAATATGACTCTAATATCTGTGATTCTAATGTTGATTACAACATTGTAAGAGTTACACTTACTTGCAGGTAATAGACATTATGAGTATGTCATAAACTAAGTTTTGGTAGACTTAAGCTTATCCATAAATGTCTTTGCATCTTTAGAAGTTGTTGAGCCTTCATCTTTGATTTAATGGGCGTGAATATTTACGTGGAACTTTGATATGACTATTTCTCAACAGCTCCTGGAAAATACTTATTTTCATTGTGCCTATGCTGCGTCTAGCTGAGTAAAAGTTTATACCATATCTTGTCTTTTTTTCCCCGAGTTTTTATCTTCTAGCTATTACATGAATTTTGAACTAGTACTATATAATTTCTTCATAGTGTGCATCACATCTCGATGTTCTTTCCCTGTTGTGCTGACAATGATGTAGGTTACCCATTTTGTCTATTCATAATTGTATGTATTTTTCATTTAATTTAGTAGAATTAGTAGAAACAGCGAAAATTACACAAACTTGGTTTTTGCAGTGTAATTCCTAACCGTATTCTCACTGTGAAGAGTAATAGCTCTTGTATATATCTCATGTGTATGTGTATATGCTTCCAGATAGATAAGCAGCCTATTTGGTACTGGTTATAATCTTTTTCATGCAGCAATTCTGAAAAAAATGTTTATGTACCTTTTAAGTTGCTTTCTAATGCACTTTACCAACTGAATTAAAAAAACTTTCACATTGCAAATGCTAGGGATCTCTTATGGTTGTTGACCCGTGCTCTGAGCCACTGCATGGCTTTCAGCATCTGAAAAGTATGAAGGGGGAAGTCTTGGAAAAAACTGTCAGTGTCCAGTGTCTCTTGACTTTCAACCAAATTGAGATGGTCAATGACTTCCTATTTGTGTTGAAAATCTTCTCCTTTGTAGGGGCAGAAAGTCCTAACTATAATACCTCTAAATAGCAACTCCAGACACCTTGGAAGTAATCACAATTGATCAGCACAGTTAATTGCACTGAAACTTGCAATCTTTGATTAAAATCATCCATAAGAGTTTTTGAGGACTAATGTGTGATAATATTATGTGACTGTATGGATAGGTTTGTTGTCATATTTTTGAAGAAAGCTAAATAATTCTTACTCACAGCTGTTTTATCTAGAGAATACAAATTGTTGGTCTTATTATTGCAGTGATGTTCAATGTGAAACTCATGTGATTCCTGAGAGAGACTTGCACATGCTATAAAATCATAGCTGTCGAGTATGTCAGCTCACCCAGATTCTTTCATAAAGAGTAGAAGTGTAAAGAGCAGAGTTTAATGTTTTAATTTCAATATTTGTTTTTTCCCCAACACTGATCAGACTTTAAATCCCAGCCTGAACCATCCCCAGTTCTGAGCCAGCTGACCCAGCGACAGCAACAACAAACACAGACAGTCCCTGTTCCTCCTCCTGGGCTGGAGTCCTTCTCCTCCCAGGTGAAACTCCGTGAGCCGTCGCCAGTAGACACCTCTACAGCTGTCAGCAAAATTTTACAGCTCCCCAGTCTATCTATGGATAACCAGACAGTGACTGCCCATCAAACTCAGCAGAAACAGATAAAACCACCAAAGCGGAGGATAGCTCCAGCATCCAAGGTGGGTAATTGAGTGGTGGCTTGACATTAGTAAATGTAAAAACATACAAAAGCTTGTATCAGGAACAGCGTGGTGTGTAGGACTAGGGAAGTGACGGTCTCCCTGTACTCGGCACTGGTGAGGCCCCACCTCCTGTGTTCAGTTTTGGGCCCCTCACTACAGGAAAAACATTGAGGTGCTGGAGCGTTTCCAGAGAAGGGTAAGGAGGTGGGAGGTCTGGAGCACAAGTCTTATGAGGAGTGGCTGAGGGAAATGAGGTTGTTCGGCCTGGAAAAAAAGAGGCTGAGGGGAGACTTTATCCCTCTCTACAGCTACCTGAAAGGAGGTTGTATCAAGGGGTGGGATTGGGGCTCATCTCCCACGTAACAAGTGATATGATAAGAGGAAATGGCCTCAAATCGTGCGAGGGGAGGTTTAGACTGGATATTAGGAAAAATGTCTTCACCAAAAGGGTTGTCAAGCACTGGAACAGGCTGCCCAGGGAAGTGGTCGAGTTGCCATCCCTGGGGGTATTTAAAAGATGTGTAGATGTGTCACTTTGGGACATGGTTTAGTGATGGACTTGGCAGCATTAGGTTTATGGTTGGACTCGACGATCTTAACAATCTTTTCCAACCTAAATGATTCTATGATTCTATTCTATATATAAGTTGGTAGGGAGAAGGAGAGCAAAGACCGTGGTATATTTCTTGTTTATAAAGCAGTAAATTCTAAGATGGATGGGTTTTAGGTCCGAAATACAGTGATGTTTTCTTTTCCAAGCACGTATCTGATTGCTCTATGGGGAAAATGACTGTTGCTGAGTGTTTTGGATTGACTTAACCACAAGATGAATGTTGGCAGAAGGGGGTTGGACACAGATGGCACTATGGTATTGTAGAATAGTATGGCTTACTCTTTCAGCTCGAGATCAGGGCACAGAATCAATTAATTTCAATTTACAAGAATGTAGTTAATTTGTGTGATGTAAACAGCAGAGTTACAGCAGATCTAGTTAGCAGTGAAGGCTGAGGCAGTAACTGAAGAAGCCTGTAGTTAATGGAGGGGAGGGTCTCAGTTACTGATATTTTTAATACGGATACTGCCTGCAAAGGAATTATGGCTTTTTTTTCCTCCTTTAAGATTCCTGCGTCTGCAGTGGAGATGCCTGGATCAGCGGATGTGACAGGGTTAAATGTTCAGTTTGGAGCTCTGGAGTTTGGATCAGAGCCTGCACTCCCAGAGTTTGGATCAGCTTCAAGCAGTGAAAATACCAGCCAGGCGACCAACAATAGCTTGTACTCAAAATCTGTAAAGTACGTGTGAGCTCCCCTTGTGCATTCTTACATGTCTTCTTTAGGGGGTCAAGTTTGTGCCAAAACCATCAAGTCTCAGTAACCATGTAATGGGAGAGGAAAATATGGTGACTTGTAAGGCTAAGTGTTTTCTGTGGGTAGCATTTTAAAGGAGAAATTTATTTTCTAATGACAACCAAATCTCCATGGATGGGTTGATGTGAAGCCGCAGATGACATGAATGTAACTAACCTTATAATAAGCTACCCTGTATAGAATTGCTTTTTCATGTTTAATTGTCTCGATTTTCAAGTTTGAGGGTTTTTCCCTCAGAATCCAAGCTTTTCTGCTTTTGATCCAGGAGAGATGACCTTAGTACCATATATGTGTGTCAGTAGACTGGCACCAGATTACACATTTGATGCTCCTATGGGATGAGAAAAAAAGCCAGGCTTTCAGTGTGCAGAAGCTCTTATTGAAAGGCTAAAATAGCCAACGATAAATGCCAGTATACCAGTAACCCATTTATTTCATCTTTATTCATTCAAAAATTGGCTTCAGTAAAAAAATTCCTGAAGTTAATTCAGAAATACTAGTAATAATGAACTTTCACATTCATTTCTAGTTATGTAAATTAAATAAACTGTTTAGAAAGTAAAACACTCCTGCACATTTTAAAGTATCTTTTTCTCTTTGCGTAGTTCATTCTGTTAGACTGCAACTGTAATGTTAGAATTCTGTTGTAAAAAGAGACTGAGTGTCTCTCATCATATACCAGACTTTATGGATCTGGTTGTTTAAAATGGAGAGATTATGATCACCAGTTTATCCTTTGAAAAGGTGGAAATAACATGACTGAAAAGCGCTTGTGTTTTGGTTGGGCTGGCAGGAGGGAGGTGAATGGTGCTTAACTGCAGCTGGTGATGTTGCAGCAGTGATTACTGGGGACCAAGCAAAATTATACATTTTCATTTTGTGATTAGATTTTTTAGTATAAATAATGTAAGTTTGACTGCATGTTTAAGGTAGGTTCTGGATAACTGTATAGGTGGTATTATTTTCATGAAGGTGTTTGAGATGTTGTTTACCAAGATGATAAATAATTTTTACTTTTTCCAGTGATCCTTTGAATACCTCTTTGCCAATATCCAATACAGTACAGGAGTCCACCTACACAACTTCTGCCATCACCTCTTCCAGCCTGACTTGCTCATCCCAGAGCACTAGCCCAGTAACAACAACTTCCTCCTATGACCAGACTTCTGTGCATAGTAGGATAGCGTACCAAAGTTCCATGGCTCCGTCTGAATCAACCGCTGTTGCAGTTACGGTGAGTGAATTTCAGAAATAAGAACTTGAAAAAGGCGAAATATTCTTATCTGTGTTAGACTTGTATTACCCTGCTATGTTAATACTCTTAACCGAGCCAAGTGGTATTTTTTTATTCCCAAGCCCACTCTGTTACTTGTTTTTACTTTTCCTATTGTGTAGCTGTTTTTGGCAATACTGTGTTTGGGATATAAGAGCCTCTGAATTTATGGGTTCTGACATCTTAAATTGCTGTTTACCTTTTTTTCTTGGTAACACTTAACATTCTACTTGAGTTTCCTTCCCTGAAGCTTAGCTTTTAAAAAAGGAACTGTCTCTCTATGTAAATATTAGTCATGGTATTTTGCCATAACTTGATAGTTTTTATCCAAAGGTATATTATTTATTAAAATTATGTGCACCTAGCAAAAGGATCCCAAACTGTTTGTGGGCCCTCCAGTATTACTCTTTTGTTGGATTTAAACACCAGTGGGAATTAGTTTCATGTTTTATTTTAAAAAGCATAGGGAGAGGTCTAATCTAGGAGAGAGAGGATCTCTTTGGAGATTCAACAGCACCTACTCTCTTTGCATATGGAATGTAGGTTTGTTTTAAGAGAATTTATTAAATGCTTAAGGAACTTGTGAGAGATTGTAAGTTTATTTACTTCTGGCCTTTGTTATGCAATGGCTCAGTCACACTTGTCTTCTGCACTAGCTCGTATGTACTGGTGAGGATCAAGCGTAGACTATCCACTTCTGTACTCCAGCGTTATCCAAAAAACAACTGGTGCTTCTCAAGTCTTATCTTTCAATGGAAAAAAAATGTCGTCTCTGTGTAACTTGGATAGTTAAAATTGTGAGTTGCATTAGATCAAAAGCACAACCATTTCCTATATGTTAATGCAATTCTTTCTTTCATATTGGTGTGAACCTGAAGTTTATGTTATATGCAGTACATGGGAAGGTCTCCTGCTGATGGGTGTAGTATGGGCAGTATATGGGATTCTGTATGTTCAGGACACCTTGCACTTTAGACAACTATTAAGTAGTTTTGTTAAAGGCAGTAAAAAGTTAATTTTCTGCCTTTTTTGTCTTTCAATTTAGAATTAATATAGAATTTTGCATGAAGCATGTTCAGTGTGTGATTCAGTCTGAAAATTTAATATACCTCTAAGATGATTTATTCATTCATTTCTCCTTTGTTTACAGAATGGGCACAGTGGTGTTAGAACACAGGCAACTCTTGACAGTAAGTTTACAAAGCTTAGTTGTGCACAGGATTTTTTGATTTTTCCTTGCTTCTTGCACAACTGTAGCAATGATATCTGGTTTAAGGTTTTATGTTGTTCTCCCTGACTAATTTTTTGCTGATGAATTTGAGTTTATTTTGTACTTGCATAGGACACACTGCTTGCTTCTTGACTAAAACTGGAGTATGAAACCAGCCCTAGTAATTCTACAAACCTAAGCAGTCTTAGAATTAGAGAAGCTTCCCTGCTGCTTTTCCTTTTGAATTTACCTGCAAAAATTATTTAACGTAAAATAAAATGTAAAGGTAAAAAATAATATGAAATTTCATAGCAATTCTTCCAGTTCTCAGTTAGGAAGCTGCGAGTAGCATTTAGCCATAATAAAACGAAGTCACATTCTTTGAATGCACCTTTCACTGGGTGTAGTGCTGCTTGCCCTGCTTTAACCCCGTGGGGAATAAGGGCGACTGTCACGCTCCCTCTGCTGGGCAGCAACATCAGCACAGTACTGGCTCCAGTGTTACTGTCGGCCTCTTTCTAATATGGTGTTTTACTCCTAGCACCCCTACAGCTCTCTTCCTGGAGTTGAAGTAATTCAAGTATAGTATTTACTCTGCTAAACTTTATGTGCTGCTCTGTGAATCTTTGCAATGTTTGTTTTTTTTAACACTTCTGAGTAGAAAGAAGTTGAGTATTCAGACTTGTAAACAGCGTTTTGCTAGTGCCAAGTTCAGTTTAAATGCACAGGACTTGTATATGACCAAAGAGTTACCACTTAAAAGATTATTATATATAGTGACAACTTTTCAAGTGGAAGAAATTCTTACTCTTGTGTACAAAATTAATAAACAGTTTATGAAATTCAGGACTTGTCTTTTTGGTGTGGAAAACAAAGGTCTGAGAATTCCTAGTATTTTTGTAATTATTCTATAGAGGCTATATTAGTCCCTTTTTCTATGGCGTTTTGAGAACACTTCCGGTGTTTTTCTGTATCTCAAGCACATAACCTGGAATCAGCCTTCTTCCATGTATCCAATTCAAAATCTGAACTATTTTTAAATTCTCCCTTAACTTTTGAAAGTACTGGCCTTTTCCCTTCTGTTTGTGCTGATGATAGTATTAGATGTTCATCTTGTCTTTGCTGTTGTTGTCCTTTAACATCCAGTTCGCGTGCTTCCAAAATCCTTAGTTCAAAGCATGACTGGTGTGTTACAGTTCTGACCATCCTACTCGTCTCCTGGTTTTCTTTGTCTTGCACACTGTGTTCAGGCATCTTGTAAGCAGTCTCGATGAAGATGGTGATTCTGTCCCTTGTACTGAGGACATCTGCTTTCACTTCAAGAAGGGAATCCTCCACTAAATGCACTAGGAGTTGTAAAAGTTACTTACTTATTTTTGTATGTGTCTTGTCTGGAGGTATGAGGTGATACAGTTGCCACCTTCATAACAATGTTTCTGTCTGTCACTTGAATTTCCCGTTATGTTGTCAGTCATCCTCTTACTTACTGCCAAGGCCTCTTGATTTCTGTTTGCGTGGCACCCGGTTTGGCAACCTGACGTGGGTCATTTAGTGAGGAAACCAAACCAGTAATGGGAACAAACTGTGATGCGTAACTGATTTCCAAGCATATATCTGACTTTTGGTGACCATTCTAAAACTGTCTTTGCATGCATTGCAAATCAGTGATGATCTGCTGGGTAGTGGTCTCTGGTGTGGTATAGAAGCATGGCCCAGCAGAAGGCAGGGCTTAATGCTCTTTCTGGGTTTTATTGGTGGATGAGTGCCTCTAATTCTTGATATTATCTTGGCAGGACAAAAGATAAGTTTAGAAACAGCTGGGGGTTACATTTGGCAGTAGAGTTGTTCAGTCTGTTGTTACACTGTAGTGATCCTTTGGAAAGGCACATTTGTGGTAAACAAGTTTTACTTTGTGTAGCCTGAAAAGTAATGTTAATTACTAAATTAACATTAACTAAATTAAATTACTAAAAAGTAATGTTAATACTAAGCACTTTTTGTTATCTAGGACAAATAAAGTCAGTCAATATTTGGCAACTCTTTAGCCATTGAAAACGCTTAATGCTGTGCTCAGTTTTAGCCTTTTATTGTAGCTTCGAACTCCAAACTCTTAAGTTGTATGTGCCCTTTTACTCCAGTGATATAAGTCTCATTCATCAAACGTGCTGTGTAGGTTTGAATGAAGAAGCAGAGCTGTAGGTAAAAGCAGATTTGTGCCTAGAAAAGTGCACAAATGTTTGTGGAACCAAATGTGAGGAATTCTAAAATGAAGATTGACTTGTGAGCAAAAGCTAGTAATCCAGATAGTGGGAGGTGAACTGCATGCATGTGTAGCAGTGAAAAATTATAAATCTATTGTAGATGGAGAGCTTAAAGGGGAAAAAATGATAGTTTTGTTGCTGTTTGAATTCTCCTGAACACCCAGATTGCTTGATTCTGTTACTGGTTCTTAGTGGTCAGATTTTTATAAACCAAGGGGAGAATATCATTGTATTCCTGAATCCAGGCTGGGATGTCAGGTAAACTGGAGTTGTAACTTGAATGCCTCTTTTTAACTTGTTGCAGCTACTTCATCAGTTCCAGCGCCTAAGACAGAGCCTTCTCCCTCACTACCTTCTGCTGGGTCTCTGCCTAGTGTGGTGTCCACCACTGCTTCGCTTCTGCCTTCAGCATCGCAGCATGCAGCAACGTTGCCCAACTTGCCTCAATCCAGTGATTTGGCCAGCAGCTCACTTTCCCAGTTAAGCAGGTACAGTAGGACTTGTGATAAACTGAAAGGGGTTCGATTTTGGGGAAAGGGCAAACATGAGGGTGACTGTGTATGGGGCCTGTCAGACACAGACCAGAGTCCCCTTTTCTGACATTAACTGGAATTTGGAGAGAGGTTCGATAGAGAACAGGATGTTTCTAGCTGCAAAGTATGAGCTCTGGGCTGCTTCTTAATTGCAGAACAGCTGCTACCCTCAAGTTTTTGTGGTATATAAACAACTTTGCCTTTCAAGGGTCTTTATGCTTCAGTCATGCCAGCCAGCAAAACTGATTGCTCTGGTTTGCTTTTCCCACTTTGTCCACAGTGTCTGCTATTTGTTTAGTGTCTTCTGTTAGAAATCATTCCTTAATAGTAGCTTCATGGCTAATTTTGAAGTACTCCAGTTTCACTTATATTTGGGTTTTTAAAATTAAAAACCAGAAATAATTCCATGTGGAAAATGTGTGTTTTTTCTTTTTCTAAGAAATTTCCTTGAGACACTTTGAGATACCACATTGGTATTTCTGGAAGTGCATTCAGCACAGCTTAACTCATTTGCACTATCTGCCTGATTTTTATCAGTGCCTGTTACTTGAGGTTTATACTTAGGCAGGTGATGTCCTGAGGCTATACTGGTTGAATTATATTTTTAATACTAACCTTTGTATTGTATTTGTTACTGTAAGAAACAGGTTTTTTTCCTGTTTCACAGCTAGGACGTGGTTCGTTCTCCTTTAATACACTAGTGTGTTCTGTTGAATAAAATGTTAAATATGTCAAATAACAAGAATTATTTGATTCACATTAGAAACATCATCTCCTCACATTTGTTTGTTGAAAATCTGCGTACTTTGGTAGAAATTCTAGTTGGAGAGTTGCTGCTGTTGGGCAGATGCCAAGTGCCATGAAAAGATGATGCCACAATTCCAAACACGTCTGACTTGGTTGTGCTGGCAGCTCTTGTCTGCGTCTCTACTATAGGTCAGATGGTGAATCTAGGCTTGTTAGAAGAGCTGGGGAGAGTGAACAAGGAAGTGGTTTAAAACTGGATGTTGGACTGAGCTTTTTCTTTCCTTGCTACCCAAAGTGGTGTCATTGTCATTCCTGCACACAGGGTAACAGTTTGGGGTGTGTGTGTGTGCTTGGTGGTTTTTTTTGTTTGTTTGTTTGTTTTTAATGTGGTTGGACTTGATGATCTCAGATGTCCCTTCCAACCATGGGGATTCTGTGAAAGAATCAAGGTAAAATTAATCTATGAAACTGCCCAGATTTATGCTGGCCCCACACCTTAAAGAGCTGGCAGAAGTGTTTGCCCTGAAAATAGGGCATGTAATTTAGCCTGCAGCTTTGTTATGAAAGTTGCTTTATTTTCTTGTGGCTATTTCCATAGAGAACACTTGTTATGGTTAGGATCTCTCTTGCTTCTATTTCACACAAGGAGAAGCTTTTTGAGCACCAAACCATACACAGGTTTTGTGGCCTTGTTTTGTTCCATGGCCTTTGTTCTGTGTTCATTTTGTTTATACTGTACTGTAGGTTACGTTCTTGATCTTGACTGTAAAGTATAATTTTTGTCAGTGTAAATGTTTAAGAAACACTTTCAGTCACCTTTCAGGGAGATATTTGAAGATCTTTGGATTGTAAGTCAATGTTGGTGCTGCTGTTACTGCAGAAAGTTTACAGGCCTGGCCAACAAAGGGAAAAAAGGTGGTGCTAAAGTGGAATGCCCTAAAACTAAGCTATCTGAAGATGTTTTTCAGCAGAGGATTCTTTCTTTATGTTTATGTTTTACAGTGTATGTGTAAAACCGAACTAATAGTTTGATTCATCTTTTCAAAGAGGAAATGGCTTTTGGTGGAGTGTAGTGATATGAACCAACCTTGATTAAATTGCTGATTCTATAGTAGTATGGCTGATTTTGGGGGCTTTCACTGATGCTCTTCATTTGCTGGTTTTTTTGAGCATTATCTTTTGAGAGTGTGTTGGGACTTTGACAGAGTTTTGGGGCAAATACCTGCAGTTCTAATTGGTTGAACTAATGTTGTGCAGATTAAAATGTGAGAAATACCATTGTGAGTCACACCAAAGCACTGCCTCACCTAATTAATACCTGTCCCCTGTGGCAGGCAGCAGCAATTGCTCAGGGAAAGAATGAGAAACAAGCCATGTCCTGTGGGAACCACATTCTGGTTTTGACTTTACGTGTTTTGGAGTCATTGCTACATAATTCCTGAAGCAGTTATTGTTTTTCCAAAAATACAGTAAATTGATAAAGACAAATGAGTGATAGTTTAGATGTTTCTTGTTAGTAATAGTTGTCTCTGTACTTCAATTTTTTTCATTAAAAGGTAATAGGATATTATTTAAAGGAATAAATTCCTTATTTAAAGGAATAAATTTTTTTAACTAATATTCTACTCTGTGTGTGTATGTGTAGACAGAGATGTACATTTTTTGTTAACTAATATCCTACTGCATACTCTGTGTTTGTGTATATATATGTATATATAGACATTTGTGTGTATATATGTGTGTATATGTATATACGCATATATGCATGTGTATGTATATACACATATGCGTTAAAAATAGTTCTAGGAAAAATTATTGTTATTAATTCTTTGTAATTTTTTTCTAGCTCCCTTTCCAATCATCAGAGCAGCCTCTCCCCAGCCTCAGTGTTGTCTTCAAGCACATCACATGCAGTAAGTCTTCTTTGCATTTCAACAGATGTTTGGCATGTAGTCAGTTATCTGATGATTAAGACCCTCTCTAATTAAAGTTCGTTGTGTCCCAGTATACTAAGAACTGAAACAAGAGCTTTATCTCAGGGAAGAAGGACAGCCAGCCCTCTAGTGGTAGAAAAGGTCTTTATCACTTGTGGTTTGTACTAGATTGTGAATAGCTGTTACAGAGACTTGCCAATCACACAACTCCAGAGGAAATTTTTGTGCCAACAAGGGGGGATGGAATAAAGAAAGAATTTTTTATAACAAATTTATTAAAAAAAGAAAAAAGAAAAAAAATTACAGGTGGCTGTCTGAAACTGTTTCAAAATGTGGGCTGTTAGCAGTCTTCACTGGAGAGGTTAGCTGGCAAAAGGCAGGTAATGGAATAATACATGTCATGACAGATGATTTTAGAGTGTACCATGTGGCATTTTTGTCACCTGTGTATTTAATGCATTTGAGATAACAAAGCAAATGGTAGTGAACACAGTGCTCTAGATGAGGTTGCACAGACAAAAGTCAGAGAGACACTGCCTTGTTCTGTGGTGGGGTACTTCTGTACAGTCCCAGCTGGGGTGTGCAGATACCTTGCTGCTTTTCTTTATGCCTGCATTGTGATTTGTAATGCTCCATCCCTGCTGAATGTGTAACTTAAAAATTCACTTATCCAAATGTCCTTCCTTTCTGTTGTCAGAGTTGTTTTGGCTTCTGTGTGCTGATGACGCTGTTTTGCAAGTGTGATCAGCTTACAGCTGAGGCACTGTATTATACTGGATTCAAACCAGGAACTCCTTTATCCTCATCTGTTCCTGTAATACATCTGATCTGTGTTTCAGTTACCGCATTGACTGAGTTGTGGGCACTGCAGTTTTAATCTTTTAAATTCCACAAGTGCATTGAGGAAATAATGGTATCAGTGTCCTCTATTTCAAAAACAAATACTGTCTTTTGGAAGAATATAGGAGTTTTACTTAAGATAACAATGACTAGCTTAAAGGAGGCAAGAAATAATGCAGTGGAGTGACACCTGAGATATTGTGGTATAATTTTGTGATGATATAGCAATTTGAATTGAACTCTCATGTAATGATTTTCTTTGAATACTTAAAAACCACAAGCATGCAACTTAGTTGCTTGCTTGGTATATAGATAATGCATATCTTTTCTATTGCATGCGCTGCTGTTACTTAAAAGATTATTGGGGGGTTGATTTTTTTTCTTTTTTTCCCCCCTAGCATCTTTCACTGTGGTTTATTTGCTCTGTGATCCTCATTCTTTTTGTCTTCTTTCTAGCACACTAGTGTTGAGAACACATCTTCGCTCCAGCCCTCAACAACCTTTTCAACTGCTTCAACCTCAGCCACTAGCACCACCTCTTCAGTTGTCAGCATGGCAAGCAGTATGAACACTACAAACAGCCTTGGCCTGAGCGTTACCAGTGTGTCTATACCAGCTGCTACCACGCGGGCAGCTCCCTTAGTGTCTTCAGGTTTGCAATATTAACAGATCACCTGGATAGACAGAGGACTTCAGTCAGCAGGGCTGTCAGTTAAGCATCTCACCAGCCATAACTACGCTAAGAAAACCACACTCTTGACTAGTATTTTCAGCATGCTTTATTTGCTGGTGTATAAAATAAAGTTGTCTGGTTTTGTGTACTTGAAAAATTTGTTAGGGTGTTATGTGGCATTTTTATAGCATATTCCATCCCTAAAGAGCTCTGTAAATAGACACCAGAGCAGTTCTGACTCTGAAAGTTTTGGGCTAGGAGATTCACCCAGTTTGTATTCCAAGTTGTGATCAGCTCTTGGCTGTGAGTTCCCATTAGCTTTAATTTCAGTATTCTCTGTGACTTGAATTCATTTGGCAGTACCAAAATATACTGCAGTGTCCTCGTTATCATATGCCACATCCCTACTGCCACATCTACAGAAAGGAAGAAAGTGTCTGATGTCTGGGTCATTCCACAGCAAATAGTGCTTCAGAAAAAGGGTCCACAGAGAGAGAAGTTGGGGAGGCTTCTTGCACTGAAGAGCAAGCAGTGCTAAATTCTCTCTTGCTTCTCTAATCAACCTGAACTGCTAAAAGGAAATCCTATGGAGGGAAGCAAATGATTTAAATATTAAGATCAAACTTACAGAAGGATTTCTCATTTCCTATTCCCATACCTTTTAAATAAAATGTCTGATGACTGGACACAGTGCATTTTCTTTCACTCTTCTGCTTCCTAGCACTGCTTCATGGGGGCAGCCGAAACTGTTTCAATCTTCTTCTCTTTGCTATTCTCAGCTGCTTAAGTCACCCCCCAAAAGTATGCTGGCAGCATTTAGTGCTTTCCAGTCTATTGTTGGTGATGAGGAAGAGTGTTGATAGAGCAGAAAATGAAAGGAGAGAATTGGCTTTCTTAGGTTGAGAACAATGTCTAAATTTTGCCTTCAGGAGGCAACTGAGGCAAGGAGAATTTTCTGAAATTCTTGTAATCCTCTTGGAGAAAGCAAATGACAAAATCAGACTGTTCTCTGGTGAGACTGTTTTCAGTCTTTTCACAGTAGCCTGTGCTTCCTCTTCCTTGAGGCATAGTTAAACTCTTCAGGCTATTTTGAGCATTTTCATCAACCAGCACAAAATTCTTCTGCGTAGTTCTGCTCTTTACAAACTATGACAGTGCAGCCGCCAGGGCTTGTGACCTGTCTTGCTCAATGCTGAAGCCTTTTCTTTTCTAAAGGCTTGTTAAAGTGTCTATATTTTAATTCTACAGGCAAAGCTCCCCCAAACCTGCCCCAAGGTGTACCGCCCTTGTTGCATAACCAGTATATTGTGGGACCTGGAGGACTTCTGCCTGCCTACCCAGTAAGCAATTTAATTGTTCCTGTCCTTGATTGCTTAACCCTTGGTACAAATGGGCCCTCCAGACCTGCTACTGTCTATGCCAAGGCAGTTCTGTTGGCACATGTTGCACGTGGAATTCTTGTTCCAAATGCTGAAGAACGTATTAAATGTATTCAGTGGGGGGTTACTATTGACACTAAGCTGCAGAACTGTTGGTACGGACCCAATTTGGCTGCTGTTGAAGCTAAACGTGTGTGTTACTATGGTTTTCAGTGGTATCAGGTTTTATGCCCTTTGAGTAAAGACTCATTCAGGTTTGAGTTATTGGATTAGATTTACTGTAGTAATGGTTGAAATGTGCCATGTGTCCTATCTGTCATACTTTGAAAGATTGCACACATCCTGTTGACATCTGATCAGGATCAACATTCTTTTGTTTTTCTGTTTTTTGAATTAGAAACTTTATTCTAATCATCTTTCTCAATCGCACTACTTGCAAGGGCATACTGTGGGATGCCTTGTGGTCTAGTCATTAGATCTTAAATCCTGCTACTCTAAGAAGTAATGATTGTCGGAAAGGCGGCTGTTGCTCTTACTCCTAAAACTGAATGTCCTGTAGATTTTTCACAAGTTGATGAATTTTGCATCTGGAAAAACAGTGTTGAAGATGAAACAGTCAAACTCTCCTCAGAGGACTGCTGTCACCAAGAAACAATGTCAGTGACAAGCCATTTTAAGCTTGGTTCTACTAGCCTTAAAATGCTTCGGTGAGCCACGATGGCACAATGTGGCGCATAGCTGTACACCTTTAAAATAGACTGGGCCTAGGTCAAACTCTGTTTAAAGCCCCAAAATGGTCAGCGTCAGAGAAAAGTGTTATAATAATGTTGTATTTTTATCTGTCTTTAAGCAGATTTATGGTTATGATGATCTCCAGATGCTTCAGTCCAGGCTGCCAATGGTAAGTAAATGGCTTGGTTTATTTAATTTTAATTAAGATATCTTCAATGTTGATCGTTTGTGCAACAAATTGTTTCATTTGATGGTGATTAAGAGCTCATCCTTATGTTCTATATTCTGTTTTTTTTAAATACCCACAAACAATTTCTATAGGTGGTGTAAATTGCTACAGAGCAAATGTTTAATCATGCATTCCTCCATCTGCAAGTTCTGTAAATAGAAGCAAGTCTGCTCTGTGCTTTTGAGTGGAGAAATTTTTAATTCTTATAGCAACAAAATGACATCTTATTGAGTCTAGTTGAAATCTGAGAGTGAATGTTTTCTTATAGCAAGAGGTAGGGTTGAACAGCAAGTACACAAATTGGCAGCCTGTAGGTGAATCTGACAATGCTTCATGGCAACAAATGTAAATGAGTGTTTGGGAGCAATTCTTGAAGAAGCATTTGAACAAATGAGGGAGAGTATGAAATTTTCTTCCTTACCTGGATCCAGAAAGTAAATGGTGTGTAAGAGAGGCTGAGCTCCCAGATAGATTAACAAAGAGGCTCAGCCTAGATTGCAGTAAGGTAAAGAACTTTTTTTTTCTTTTCAGAAAACTAGGGTAAAAATCTTGGAGAGAAAGTTTGGTAGTATGTAACTGAGAAAAGTCACAGGATTAAGTGATGCAGTGTATCGTTAGCGGCAGCAATGGAACAATGAGCAGTGATCTGGAAAAGAAGGTATCACTGGATGAATGCCATAATTAAAGGTTCAAGTCAGTACCAGGTCTTGCATGTGGAGTCTGGGGACAGCCAGAGTCAGATAGTCAAAGGTGAGTACAGGGATGTCCCAGACAAAACCCTGTCCAGCTGCACATACTGAATTAAAAAAAATAAAGTTGAGCATAATAATGAAGATTTTAATAACCCGATGAGGCATGATCCTTGGACAAATCATTGACTGAAATGAATGGCATTATTTTCAGAGCAGCAAAACGACAAAATACTTGCAGTTCTGGGGCCAGAAGAGACACAGTGTATTGGGTTGATTCTGGCTGATTGCCAGGTGCCCACCAAACCACTCTATCTCTCCACCTCCTCAGCTGGACAGGGGAGAGAAACACATATAATGAAAGAGTCGTGGGTCAAGACAAGGGCAGGAGGATCACTCACCAGTTACTGTCATGGGCAGAACGGACTCATTTGGGGAAATTAATGTATTACCAACCAAATCAGAGTAGGGTAATAAGTAAAAAAACTCAAATCTTAAAATCACTTTTCCCCACCTCTCCCGTCTTCTTGGGCCCAAATTCACTCCTGATTTTCTCTGCTTCCTCACCCCAAGTGGCACAGGGGGATAGGGAATGGGGGTTGCAGTCAGTTCATCACACATTGTCTCTGCCACTCCTTCCTCAAGGAGAGGACTCCTCACACTCTTCCCGTGCTCCAGTGTGGGGTCCCTCCCACGAGAGACAGTCCTCCACAAACTTCTCCAACATGGGTTCTTCCCAAGGGCTGCAGTTGTTCACAAACTTCTCCATTGTGGGTCCTTTCCATGGGGTGCAGTCCTTCAGGAACAGGCTGCTCCAGCAAAGGTCCTCCATGGGGCCACAGATCCTGCAGAAAATCTGCTCCAGTGTGGGCTCCTGTCTCCACGGGGTCACAGGTCCTGCAAAGAGCCTGCTCCAGCATGGGCTCCCCATAGGGTCACAGACTCCTTTGGGCAGCCATCTGCTCCAGTGTGAGGTCCTCCATGGGCAGCAGGGGGACAGCCTGGCTCATGATGGTCTTCATCACAGGCTGCAGTGAAATCTCTACTCTGGCTCCTGGACCACATCCTCCCCTTCCTTCTGCGCTGACCTTGACGTTTGCAGAGTTGGTTCTCTTTCTGGCTGCTGCTCTGCAGCAGTGTTTTTCCCCAGCCTGTTCTTGAATATGTTGCCATAGAGGCACAACCACTATGGCTGATGCAGTCAGCCTTAGCCAGGGTGATACATCTGGGAGCCAGCTGACATTGCCTCTGTTGGACATAGGTGAAACTTCTAGCAGCTCATCACAGAAGCCACACCTGCAGTCCCCTTCATACCAAAGCCTTGCCACGCAATCCAATAAATACAGTTACACTTAGGAGACAAAATGTTTTCTAGGAGTGATGTTCAACTTGTATCGGTCTCTGCTCCCTATATGTTGGCTGAATTCCTTAATGCTGTCACAACAGGAGTGCTTTTTGCTGAGTGGATGTACCACAGGCATACGGAGGCGGGAATACAGCAAGCCTCTTGATGGGAAGGTTTAGGTCAGATGAGCAAAAAGCTGTGCACTATTGACATTATTTAAATGCAGTGACAGAAAATAGAAAAAAAAAAGTGCAATACTTAATCTAAAATACCTACAGTAAAACACATGCAGAAAAAATTGTTAAGGTTTCCATTAATTCCAAGCGTGACACTAAACAAGAGAAAGTGTAAGGATTCATTTCTTGTGCGTGATGGCCTACACCACTCGCTGATGGGGACCATAGCCTTATCAGGCAGGGTTGTGTTGGTGGGTGGTGTGCTTGGGGTGCTGGCTGGTGCAAGGGGAGGGTTGTGGTGGAAAGTGGCTGAAGTGTCAAGAGTAGCCCAAGTGAGCGCGATGCAAGCGATAGGCGGATGGAGTGGTTTGGGTTGGGCGCAGCCTTTCAAGGTCACCTGGTCCAAGCCGCCAGCAATGAGCAGAGACCTGTTCAAGTAGATGCAGCTCCTGAAAGCCCCCTGAGACGTGAGCTTGCCTGCTTCCAGGGCTGGGGCATCTCCAGCCTCTCTGAGCAACCCTTGTTTCACCAGCCTCACGGTAACGATGTCTTCCTCCCATGGGGCCTGAAGGTACCCTCTCCTGACTGAAAACCGTTCCCCCTTGTCCTGTCGCTACAGGCGCTACTAAAAAGTCATAGAATCCTCTAGGTTGGAAGGGACCTTCCAGATC
>JAHREE010149173.1:0-70014 GCA_033628505.1 Tringa tobata | reverse complement strand
TGTGACTGAGCATGGAGAGTAACCTCTTTGTCCTGGGTGGTAGGAGGCCAGAGCTGCTAAGCTTTTGTGTTGCCTTGCTCAGGCTTACCTGAGGGAGGGCAAAGGAGATCATAGAATGGTTAAAGTTGGAAAGGGGCCTTAAAGATCATTGAGTTCCAACCCCCCTGCCATGGGCAGGGACACCTCTGCTAGAGCAGGTTGCTCAAAGCCCCATCCAGCCTGGTCTTGAACGCTTCCAGGGATGGGGCATCCACAACTTCCCTGGGCAACCTGTTCCAGTGCTTCACCACCCTCACAGGAAAGAATTTCTTCCTAATATCTAGTCTAGGTCTCCCCTCTTCCAATTTAGAACCATTACCCCTTGTCCTGTCACTAAACTTCCTGACAAAGAATCCGACTCTGGCTGTTCTTTAGGCTCCCTTCAGATATTGGAAGGCTGCTATGAGGTCTCTCTGGAGCCTTCTCTTCTCCAGGCTGAACAACCCCAGCTCTCTCAGCCTGTCTTCATAGGGGAGGTGCCCCATCCCTCTGATCATCTTCGTGGCCTTCCACTGGACCCGTTCCAGCAGGTCCATGTCCTTCCTGTGTTGAGGACTCCAGAGCTGGACACAGTACTCTAGGTGGGGTCTCACAAGTGCAGAGTAGAGGGGTAAAGGGATAGATATTTTTGGGGTGGTGGATGGAAGGTGAAGGAGCAGCTGATGCTGGTGGTGTGTGGGCAGTTTCCTTCATGGGGAATGCTGTGCTGGTTGGTTTGGGCCACGTTGGGTGGTGGTGTTTGGGGGACGCATTTTTTTGTTTGCTAAGGATGTGTTGAGGTGAAAAAGCCCTGGGCCAATGTGCTCTACGTAGTGAGGCAGGTCCCCATGGCTACTAGTGTGTGAGTACAAGCAGGAGTGTCCTGGTCTGGTTGTGGTGGTTGTAGGAAAGCAATGAGCAGCCCTGGTCATCTCCTGTGGGTTTTGTGGCTTTTTGTGGGTTTTGAGTGGGGTTGGTAGCACTGGGGTACTCTTGCTTGACCAAATCTCCACAGACCTTTGTGGGTCCCCTCCTTGCCTTTTTGAGGTGTACCTTGTCCATGCCACCTTGCTTGGTCCGGAGCAGTGCTATTGCATCACTGAATGGATGTTTGTGATGGGATGGTGGTTTGGAGACAGCTTTCATGTCTTGGCTGTGGGAGAGAGTTGGGAATGGAGAAGGGTGTGTGATGGTACAGGATGAGCATGTAGTGCAGGGATCATGTCATCTGAGCACGTGTGTGCTCCGGCGGTGAGGCATGAGTGGGAGATGCCTGTAAGCTTGAAGGACCATGGTGGGTCCCCAAGAGTGGCCTGCTGTTTGGAGCCTTCACCTGGGGCAGGAGGCATTGATGGGGCGTGCTGCAGGAGGGATGCTCATCCCTGCCTGCCTGCGGAGACCCAGTCTTTGCCTGTCAGGTATAAGCATGACCACCTCTTTTTTCTTCTTTTTTGTTTTTCAGAAGTCTTTTATTTCCAGCAAGCGAACAAATAAATAAATAAAACAAAGACCGGCGGAATAAATAAATAAATAAATAAATATAGTTCTATTATAAATAGTGAGAGTTCTGGAGTGTCCGTGTGGGCCTTCCCCTCCATCAGCAGAAGTCACAGTCTGAGAACCGTGGATAATAAATACGATCCTTATCCCCATTACGATCCTTATCCCCATTACGATCCTTATCCCCATTACAAACCCTGTCCCCAGTAGAGTCCTCATCCCCATTGCTTTGCGTGCGTCCCTGAGTGTGAAGCGTAGCACTTTCCTTCTCCTTCCTTTTCAGCAAAGCTCTGGCTGCGGTGTGGGTGCACGGGCTGTGCCGCGGCCTGGCCCCGGCCTCACCACAGTCATGCCCATTTCCCCATCGGCACAGGCTTCTGGCTGGAAGAGGTGTTGAGCGGTGCGTAGCGATCCCTGCCCGGGCTGCTGCAGCCTCTGCTCCATCTGTGGCCTGCGACGTTGGCTGGGGATGGGCATTTGGGCGCAGGTGGGATTAGGGGGGACCAAGAGTGGCTTGACTCTTCATTTGCCGTATGAGCGTGTCCACACGTCGAAAACAGGCGCGAGCTTCGAGGCGGAGGTGGTCCCAGGCGCAGGCGGTGTGGTTGTGGGTGTGGAGGAAGTCCCGGATGCGCTTGAAGTATTTGTTGATGCTGAGCATGATGTTGCGGGGCCCTTGCCTTTTGAAGAGCATCCTGTTGGCTGGCATGCATTGCTCCAGGTGATGGCTATAATGATGAATGTTGTTGAGAAGGTCATGCCATGCCTTGACGTCCCAGTGCTGAGGGATGCTGTGACTGCTGAGGATGGCGAAGAGGTTGTTGAGGATGTGTCTGGTGATGGCAGCGGCTTGCTGTGGTTGGTTGGTGTGGAGATGGGTGTCCGGGAAGGGGAAAGGCAGCTGGTAGTGTTGGCAGGGCTGTGGTGGCGTGGGAGCCATGCGTCGGAGGATGTTGAGGCTGTCCCAGGTGAAGGTGGCATCTTGGGGATGCATGTCCTGGCAGGCGAGGGTGGTGGTGAGAGCTGTCAGGAGGAGCAGGAGCATCGAGGTGCCATGCCACCGGCGGCTGTGCAGTATTGCGGGCGCAGTCATGGTGGGTACCGTGGCTGGCGGTGATCAGGAGACTGGTGACTCTCGGTGATGGTGTAGTTAGCTTTGTGTTGGTGGTGGTGCTGGGTAGCCAGCTTTATGCAGTGCTGTGGCTTTCTTTTCATCATCTTCCTCTAGACAGAATTTCCCATTTTCCATTTTCAGTTTTGCTTTCCATTTAGTTTCTCCTGAGGGCTTTATTGTGCCTGTCAAAGTATGAGTAGGAGGTGGCCAGAGGGAAGGGGAGCTGGTTATTTCCCAGGGCTGCTGTTGGGATGTGGGGATTATGGTTCAATGGGGGATGTGAAAGCGTGGGGCAGAGGCTTTTGGGGCAACTGTGCTGGGGATACGTTTAAGAGTTTCCTTTTCACCTCTTGTGGAATGCTCTTGCTTGGTTTTGATTTTCAAGTTTCTCTCTCTACCAACACCTATTTTCTTATTTTATGCTTTGATGTTATTTGTATATATGAGTTAAAGCATGCTTTCCTTTCGGAAAAGATGACCTTTCGGGTCATCTGTCACTCTTCCTGCCCACCGAGTTACTTCTCCTTAGTGTGTTGATATTTATAAATAAATGCATAAATGTCAGAAAGGATTTTTTTTTAATCAACTATTTGTGCAATGATTGTGATTCGGGGGTTTTATTGCACCTTGAATTGGTTGTAGAAATTAAGTAACATGAGGTGTTTGGGAGGTAGGTGCAGGTTGAGAGTATTTGTGTTTGACATGCAGGTCTGCTAACATATAGAAAGTGAAAGCGAGCAGTCTCAAGTTTGTCATCACTGCTTCCTGAGAAGCTTCCAGCAGAGAAAGGTGCTGGTGGCTGCTGATACAGCAAGAATGTTTCTTGCTGTACGTCTGGGAGAGGGTTCTTTTTTAATTGAACTCAATTTCTTAATGTGAATGTTCTGTTTATTAATTTTATTGTTATTTTTTTGTGTGTGTTACATAGCAATTACATTGCTGTATTTTCTGTTAGTCTGTTGCAGGCTGCCTCTGTAGCAGAGATTTTACAAATGCCTTAGCTGGTGTGGGTGGTACCTAGTAGCAAGCTGCTTGGTGGAACTTGAATCTCTTACGCCAAACCACTTACAATTTTTCAGCCCTTTTCTGTCTCACCTTTTAAATTTATTCCCGATATTTCAGTTTTGACTTGTGGCACCTTCTCCTGCATGCCTTCTGTGGGTTAGGAAATACCCATGGTGTTGGAAGAGCACAGTATCTTTTCTGATGTTTTCCTATGGGTGGGCATGAAGTGCAAAGATAACTGGCATGTACTCATATTTTCTAATGATTTTTTGTGTTGAATGTGTGGATGCACAGGTGTGTAAGATTGAGTTATGCTGTGCTGATGTATTTTGTCCCCCACCGGAGAGGTGGTGGGAATAATTGCAATCCCGAGACCCTGCTCTTACGTGGATTTTGTTATATATTGTCTGGTTTATATAGGGGAATATGCAGTTTCAGTTCAGATCTCTTCTCCAAATCTGCTTTTTGTGGCATTTTCCTCAAAAGGAGACAGGAGTGCTGCTTTTGAGTAATCCGCTAAGAGTTTTAATGTGAGTTTGGTTGTGCTTTGTTAAGTGATTCATGCCAGAGTTGATGAGGTGGAATTATCTGGGAATGAAAGGATGATGAAATATGTCACTGTTTCAAGTTACAAAAAACACCTGCAGTACTAAATCATTGCTGGATTATTTCATGTTCAGTGATGGAGGATTTGGTGTAGGAAACAGGGGGATGATGCACAGAAAGGCAGCAAGGTGGAATGTGCTGACAGCTCTGAGGAAGCGTTTGAGGTGCTGGGAAATTTGCAGAGAGGGGTGTGAAGGAGGAGGATATTTTTCCAGTGTTGGAGAATGTGTGGAAATGGGTATACTAGTGGTTAAAGGATTAACTCTTGATGGATTAGGGATGGTGAGGAGTAAACCATGAAATTAGGAAGAAAATCACATAGCAGAGTACCAGCCCCGCATGTAGAGTTCACCCAGAGTGGGAAAGGCAAACTTTTCTCTTTTTCTCCCAAACTGAAGACAAAGTGCTGCATTGGTTTTGTTGTCATGTCCTGTCATCTCGGAGTGCAAGCTTTCTAGGGTGAGAACCATTTTACGTTCCTGTAGGGGACCTAGAAGAACGATCCCATCACTAAAAAATTTGTGACCGCTCATCTGCAATGTGTTTTTATGTCTCAATTATATATATATGCTACTGTACTAATATGTATGTCATAAAACATGCACAAAAATAAATACTAAATATGGATGAGAGAAAGGTTAAACAAAGCACTATTATTAATTTTTTTTATTTTTTTTTTTAATGGTACAAAAACCATTTTCTTCATGCACCCCAATGGACTGTCTTGCAAATCCCACTTTGGAGACTATTGATCTGAGGTCTCCTGTAACATAGTTTAAATCAATTTTCCAGTCATCAGGTGGTAACTCTTTTTCTCCCAAACCCTCCACACACACACCCTTTGGTTTTTTTTTTAATATTTGTGCTGTTTTTCTAGCTTACGTTTCCATTTTAAAAACAGAATATGATTCAAGGGTGAAACCTTTAGACTACAGCCATGATGCAATTATTGGTCCTGGCCTGACCCCAGGTCTTTGGCCCCCGATGGTCTGCTGCTCTTCCAGGTGCAGACTCACTGGAAGGTGGGAGCTCAGAGCTGAGGACTGGGAGGGGAAAGCATTTAGAACTTGCCTTTAACTTACCACTACGAGGTTAAGTATTTGTATATAATAATAAAAACATGTATAAAGTAGGTTTGTTTTGAAGTAGAGGTAAATCTTCAGCTCTGCTGTAAGCGATTAGGTCAGTTTCTGCCCAAACTTCCTTCAGTTCTTCCTTTTAAAATTTTCTTAGGCATATAATACAGTGTTCATAAGAGCTGTCCACCTCTTGTTACCGTTTCACCTATTAATAAAAGATGTTGTCTCTTTCCAAGGATTACTACGGAATTACATTCCCTGCTCCTGCAACCCTGACAGGCAGAGATGGGAGCCTTGCAAACAATCCGTACTCAGGTGAGTGCTGTTTAAAGATGAGGACAGCAAGTGAGATGTGCTGGTTTCTAAATGCAGGTCATTCCGCTGTTGCTGAAACAGCAATCGTTTTTCCCCTCTGTAAGGAGTTAAACCCATCAGTCCAAACTAGTTAAACAAAAACAAGCATCTCCATCTCAACCCTGACACTGGTGTTTCTTCATGGTTTTGGTCAGTAACTCCTGTGTGACTTCTTCTGGGTCGAAGGTGGACAGCCTTTGAGAATAAGTGCAGAATTGTTATGAATGTCATCTAGTGCCCTTCCCAAGCATATACAGGTGCTTGAAAAATATTCCATAGCTCAGTCACTCTTCTCAAAATGCAACTTGGCTTGCTTTCGTTTTTTGAAAGCACTGGAATAGACCTCCCCCTAACAGCTCCCCATACTTTGTTACTGCTGGTTTACTGCTTGTAAGTTCCCAGCAGGAGCTGTATCTAGCAGGCTTTCCCTCACCCTCCCCAAATCTAATAGACATCATTCTCAAAAGCATGTGGTCTAAGAAGCTCTTCCTCATTCCTGCTCTTGCTCTTCAGTTACCAGTGTGCAGAGATGATGTTAATGCCATCCAGGATGTTCAGTCAGTAGTTTTCGTCCACTCCCATTTGATTACAATTTAAAACTGTAGCCATAGGCGTTATAATTCCTATAATGATGGTATCAAGTGTTGTCATAATTATTGGTAGCCAACAAAAAGGAATACTGGCTGGGAATGAGATAGATATGATTTATATATGTCACCTCCGTAAAAAACACGTGAATGTGCTGCTTTGTAGGCTGCCAGAAAATGCAAGTGTTCAGGAGTTTTCTGCTTCATAATCAGTTCTCTCAGGAGGCTGCTTTTGGGTTAATAATCAAATTTCCCTTCCTGCTTCTTCAATAAGGTGGCCCACGATGCAAGTCTTGCTTTCCTGGCCTTCAGCTACTGTCTCCAGAACTTTGGTGGTGTGAGGAACCAGACATCTAACTAGTCATGCTTGACAAATAAACAGACATTGACAAAAACGTGCCCGTCACTGCTTGTAAATCCTAACTTGCTTTCAGCCCATGAAGCTTAGCTAATCAGTTTAACCTCCAGGAGAGTCACACTTTAACCCAAGAACCATTTGCTCTTTGGCTATTTGCCATACTTCTGCTTTCGGCATTTTATTGCAGTGATCTGCTAGTAATGAATCTGCTTGGACTGTGTGAAATAGGTAAGTATTGGTATCTCCATTTTATCAATGGATTAGCCATGGCATGGTGTTCTGTGCCACGAACAGGCAATGTCCCTGTGGCCATCAGGAACAGAGACCAGGAGAGCGCTTACCATGAACAACTGCAGGCTTTCAGGTGTAGGATGTGCTCTCTTCTGTAGTTGTCTACTTGTATACAGAGGATTTGAGTCCTTTCAGTCCACCACATTTGGAGTAGCTTTGATAGCTCTTCTGATTGGTTCTTTCTTTCGCAGGTGACGTAACAAAATTTGGTCGTGGGGATTCTGCCTCCCCTGCTCCTGCTACCACGCTCGCCCAGCCGCAGCAGAACCAGACGCAGACTCACCACACAACTCAGCAGCCCTTCCTCAACCCGACCCTGCCCCCAGGCTACAGCTACACTGGGTTACCTTATTATGCTGGTGTGCCCGGGGTACCCAGTGCATTCCAGTATGGGCCAACCATGTTTGTAAGTGTGACACCCTGCGCTGTAACCCCCGCTTCGTGCTTCTCCACTTTTGCTCTCTGCAGTCCCAACCTACATCTTGGAATCACGGGATGGTTTGGGTTGGAAGGGACCTTCAAAGATCATCTAGTTCAAACCCCCTGTCGTGGGCAGAGACTTCTTTCAACTAGACCACGTTGCTCAAAGCCCCATCCAACCTGACCTTGAACAATTCCCAACCCACAGCTTCTCTGGGCAATCTGTTCCAGTGTTTCACCACCCTTGTCGTAAAAAATTTCTTCCTTATTTCCAATCTAAACTTACCATCTTTCAGTTTAAGATCATTGGCCTTTGTCCTGTCACTACAAGGCCTGGTAAAAAGTCTTTCTCCATCTTTCTTATAAACCCCCTTTAAGTATCGAAATGGCCTCCTCAGAACCTTTTCTTCATCAGGCCGAACAACCCCAACTCTCTAAGCCTGTACGCATAGGAGAGGTGCTCCAGCCTTCTGGTAATTTTTGATCTCCTCCTCTGGACCTGCTGTAACAGGTCCATGCCTTTCTCTTACTGGGGACTCCAGAGCTGGATGCAGTATTCCAGGTGGGGCCTCACAAGAACAGAGTAGTGTCATTTTCCCCAGTCTGCAAGGGATCTCCAAAATACTTGCAAGCATGAGAAAACGGGTGCAGTCCCTTCTCCAAGAAAATGGGAAATTTAAAGGGCCCAAACTTATGGACTCCTGTGCAGGTTACTGTAAATAGCAGACGGCTGCAGCTCATGGACTGAGTGTTCCTGAAAGCCTTTATCAGTACCTGGAGAGTCAGCAAGCAGAGAGTGCTTCGGAAATCTTTTTAAGGATGGAGAAGGCACCGTTAAGTCAGAGCAGCACTGGTAGTCTCAGGAGGAATAAGGTTATTTGGGAAGAGGTGATGCTCCAGGCAGAAGGGTAGATGAGTCTTGTTTTAGGGCCCTGTAGGACTGTGTCTTGTGAAACAGCCTCAGGCAGGAGTTGGTGTTTCATTTGATTCTGGAGGGAGAGCACTGTGGTTGCTCCTTCTTTTGGTTTGTGGGTAAGAATTTGCTGTTTGCAGTGAGTGTGTGAAAGAAGTATTCAGCCTGTTCAGGAGGCAGGGTGGCAGTGCCATCAGAGGGACATCTCATCTTTAGCAGAAAACTTAGGGTTTGCACAAATCCGCTACAGTAAGTTACTGCTGGACATGCGAGTGCCATCTCCCAGGCCCTCCCGGTGCTCCCGACTCCAGATTAAATTTCCCGTGGTGAGGTGGAGGTACCTTCCCCACTAGAGGGCAGAGGGAATTTGTGTTTTGTGTACAGTTCCCCAGTTAACAGCACCTTTTGTTCCCTCCCTTTGTCCAGGTGCCTCCAGCATCTGCTAAACAGCACGGAGTCAACCTGAACACCGCCTCGACTCCTTTCCAGCAAGCCAGTGGCTATGGGCAGCACGGCTATGGGGCAGGTATGCTTACCACTGCGCTTCTCACCTGAGCCTCTGCAGAGCTGCTTGCACTCTGTAACACCTTGTCTTGTACACACCGGCAGGCTATGATGACTTAACGCAGGGAACGGCAGCTGGAGAATACAGCAAAGGAGGCTACAGTGGGTCATCTCAAGCACAAAACAAATCTGCTGGCACTGGACCTGGGAAAGGTAACACCTGAGACTTGAGGTTGCTCTTGAGAGGGATTCAGTAGGGCAGACTCTCAGTATTGCCAGTGCTGTGCAGTCAACGCAGCAGCCAGCTCTAAACCAGGGTCACGATCCAAGCTGTTTCTCCATCTCCCGTATACAAAATGCTTTTTTAATGGCCCAAGTGTTCCTTCTAAACTTCATGGCTGAACTTTGCATAAGGATTTGTGTGGCTGATGCACAGCTTTGTCCACAATTATACATGGGAGAAAGGATGAGATGTTTCCTCTGCCAAGGTTTTCTTTGCTGAAGAGTAGTGGTCCTGGAGCAGTGTCATGTTCTTGAAGCCTGAGCAGTTGGATGCTGCTGCTGAAATGGTCCTCTGCCAAATGATGACTAGATCGTGAGTTTCTTGGTAGGCGCTTGAGATAGCTGAGTGTTAGAGGCAAGCAGAGCAGTTCACACATCTCTGGGCTGTTGTTTCAGCTGCTGTCTGTACACCCTGTAACTCATTGCATTGTTTCATGCCTGGAAATGTTTCCTTTGTGACTGTAAAGGCTGAAGAATTTATACAGCTTATATGAAAACTTTATTCTGCACATGCTGGTTGGACATGAGAAACGTATACTGAACTGCTTAGCACTAACTAGTTCATCCTTGGGCTTAAGCAAATACCAAGCATTTGTTGTGCATTTGAAACACCAACTGGACTGTCTTCAGCCAAGTGCTGATCATGCTCTGTGGAGGGGCAATCCAAAAAAGAGCAATGTCCTAGGAAGGGTACAGCCTTAGAGCGGTGCACACCTTCTGAGTCCAGTCCTCTGATTCACTGGCCAAAGGAACCACTGTTTTTATCCTGATCCAAGTGAAATTATTAGAGCTAGTCTTTATAAGACTGTGAATAAGAGGCTGGTTTGAGAGCCACCTCACTGGTGAATGAGTGTTTCTGAGCCTGTTGTGCCACCAGCTGGTTCAGGTGGAAGCTGGCCTGAATCAGTGATATTAATTCTCTCCGGGCAGAGGAACAGTGCAGACCTCACCCTTCTGCAGAATGTGAAAGGACAAAGGCTCAAATGCGTAGCAGATGCTGAGTCTCATCGCTCAGCCCACTACTGGAGAGTTCTTGAATGCTGCAGTAGAGCCAAATGCATTCCTAATCCTAGGGGAAAGCTGGCTTTTCACGAGCTTAAATGAGTGTTCGGTGCCGCCAGCTGCTGCCTGGTGAAGTGTATTTGAATCCAAGTGGTAACTGCTGGGTCACAGGCGTGGGTGATTTATCCCAGGGGGCTGGTTTCCCACTTTGCAGCAGGAGCGAGGAGCTGAGCCCTTTCTTCTGTTCCCATGGGGGGAGCTGTGGGTCTGAGAGCACAGAGGACCCCACCAGGCTGTCCGGCAGCCGCAGCAGGGTTTGTGATGGTTAACTTTGTCATTGTCAGTGGCTTTTTTTTTGTTTTCCAGGTGTTTCTGTGACCTCAAGTAACACAGGTGTGCCTGATATCAGTGGCTCAGTCTACAACAAGACTCAGGTGAGCAGTGCTGGACCCTCCTCCCTTGTGGCCTAAGTCCAGCCCAACGGCTGCCTCTGGGGAGCACTGGGGTGGGTCTCAGGGTCAGCAGCCGTGGCATTTCTTATGCTGGCTCTGTTTGCTGTTGGAGAGGGGTCTTGTTTTCAGTCCCACCCCTTCTGCCATGTCAGATGCTGACGGCAGCTGCTGGTGTAGCAGCTCTATGCTGCTGCACGCTGCCCCATGTGTGCTCTGTCCTGGGTGCAGGTGAAATGCGATGGTGCTATTGTTTTTAGTCAAAATAGCCCCCAAAGCAGGTGAGTCAAGAGGCCATTTGCTCTTCACCAGAGAGACTGGTCAGTAGTGCCCACCCCAATGACCCGAGGTGGGACTGCTACTCAGCATACACCTTAATGGGGAAAGCAGAAAGCACTTTGACAAGCTGTAGTGTGCAGTGGGCTTACGTCCACCTCCTGTGTTCCCATTTTTGTCCCCTCAGCTGGGGGAACTGGTGTCTGGCTGGGATCCACGCTTACAGGTAGGAAGCCAGCTCTCAGCTACACACTCAGCATTAGGGGTCAAGCTTTGGCCATGGGGAGGAAAAATCTTACTGCAAGTTCTTTTTATATTTTTGTTGGACCGCCCTGGGTAGGTCAAGTAATTCCAGGCTGAGCTCCCGCAACGTTTGAGGGACTGATTTCAGGCAGCTGCTGCCATCCCATGTCCCAGTGAGTAAAAAAGAGGTCAGAGGAAAAAAGGAACACCGTAGCTGTGGAAATGAAAATAAAATAAAGTGTCAGAGGCATTAGTGCAGTGGGTGGGAACAGGAGCTGAAACTCATCTGCTGAAGTGCTTGCAGGTATTGGATGGGACCTGGCTTGCTCATGGGGTTGGTGAAAGGTTCAGGAGATGTGTGTTTGGGCCACTCTTGTCTGGTCTCCGTTGGGGCTCTCACACTGGTCTCTGTGTCCCCTTTGCCTCTCATGTAGACTTTTGACAAGCAGGGATTCCATGCTGGCACGCCACCTCCTTTCAGCCTGCCCTCTGCTCTCGGATCGACTGGGCCCCTGAACCCTGGTGCTGCCCCGGGTTATGCTCCAGCCCCGTTTCTCCATATCCTGCCTGCTCATCAGCAGCCTCATTCCCAGATGCTGCATCACCATCTTCAGCAAGATGGGCAGGTGAGTCGGCCCCTTCTGCTTCTACAGTGTGCCCAAGGGCAGGTTGCATCCCACTGGGGCCCCGGGTGGTTTTTGCTTCCTTCTGGATTTTGCTCTGCTCATTGGGGATGTGCCTCGACAGTGATGGCAGAGAGACAGACTCGATGCCATTGGCCAAGTTGGGGAGGGAACCTCCTGAAGCTGAGCAAGGGGAAGTGGAAAGTGCTGCACCTGGGGAGGAACAACCTCACTTGCCAGTACATGCTGGGGGCCAACACAGCTTGGCAGAAAAGGCCCTGTGGGTCCTGGTGAATACCAAGTTGACCATGAGCCTGCAATGTGCCCTCGCCACGAAAAAGGCCAACGGTATCCTGGGCTGCATTAGGCAAAATATCACCTATTTGAGGTCAGAGGAGGAGATCCTTCCCCTCAGCACTGGTGAGGCCACACTGGGAGTGCTGTTGGGCTCCCCTGTACAAGGGAGACATGGGTATACTGGCAAGTCCAACAGAGGGCTGCAAGGATGATGATCATCTGTCCTATGAGGAAAGGCTGAGAGAGCTGGGAGAGTTCAGCCTGGAGAAGAGCAGGCTCAGGGAGGATCTTACCAATGTATATAAATACCTGAGAGGAGGGTGTAAAGGGGATGGAACCAGGCTCTGCCCAGAGGTGCCCAGTGACAAGACCAGAGGCAGTGGGCACAAACTGAAGTACAGAAGGTTCCCTCTGAATATCAGGAAACACTGGGGTGGTGACCAAACATGGGCATAGATTGTCTGGGGAGGTTGTAAAGTCTCTATCCTTGGAGCTGTCCGGACATAGTCCTGGTCAACTGCCTCTAGGTGACCCTGCTTGGGCAGAGGGTTGGACAAGATGCCTCGAGAGGTCCCTGCCAGCCTCAGGCAGCCCATGATGCTGTGAAGAGGCCATCCTGAAGAGGGTGTGGAGAGATGGGCAGTGGGGTGTGAAGGCAAGGCAGGTGCTGCTGTCCCCTGGCTGCGGCAGGGGAGCGGGCTGCGACTTGTTCTGTAAGTCGGGGGGAAAATCAGGCGTCCCCTTGCAGGCTGCGTGTGGGCTCCTGATTTCTGATTTGGTTTCAACCAGCCCAACAGCCCCTATAGCGCCCTTTCCTCACTATAAGTGTTCCCTGAAAAAACAGAGTGTTCTGCATTAGAGTCCAGAAATAGGAAAGGACTCCTCTCTCCGAGTGTGTGACATTCTTGGCTGGCACCCTGCCTCCGTTCACCTTGAGAGACCTCCTTCGCTGTCCCCAGTCCTGCTCCTCTCCTTCCTTGTGCTTGAACCTGGCGTGTTGTGTGTGGGGGTGGTGGTGCATCCTTGCGCTGCTTCTTGGTGTCCCTGTGGATTGTGAGATGCAGAGATGTTGCAGAGCAGGAACAGACCCCTTCAGGGGGGAGCATCGCTGCGTTGGTGGGTGTCAGGGCCATCCCCGGGGGGCAGCAGCTCTTCTGGTGACTTTCAGAGCAGGGCTCGTTTTTCTGCAAGTGCTGAACTTTCCAATTTCCTTCCTTTTCCAATTTCTAGGGTGGATCTGGCCAACGCAACCAACCCAGCACCATGCAGCAAAAGTCTCAGGCTACCAAAACCGCCTATGGCACTTCTCCATACTGGACAAACTAAATCCGAAACCGGGGAGGGGGGAAAGAGTGAAAGGAGAGGAGGAGAAAACAAAAAGAAAGAAAGAAAAAAAAAGCCACAAAAACAAACAAAAGAGAAGATAAAAAGAAGAAAAAAAAAAACAAACAGAAGATGAAGCCCATTCCTGGAATTATTAGGAGAAGAAGTAACTGCTCAGCCAAACATCCGTGCGGGGAGAACTGCAGCCAGCCAGCCATCCTCTGTGTGACTCGCCCGCTTCCTCTTTGAGTTGCTGTTGTATGTAATATATTTATGTATGTATTTGTAAATGTAATAGAGCCTAAATGTGGTTTTCTGCATCTTGCAGCCTGTTTTATTTTCTTTGTAGGAAAACTAATTATTCATTTCCCATCTGTACCAGGGCATCCTTCCTTGTTTTTTTGAGCTCTATGGGCTTTATAACTGTCAAAGACAAACTGCACCATTTATTTTTTTTTTGAGTTGGAGCCCATCTATTTAATGCAGTTCTAAATTCAGGCAAATAAAGAGGCCTGGCCCACCCACCCACCCCCCCAAAAAAAAAAAATATGGAATCAAGATGTGTCCTGTTGGTTTGATTTCTGCTCCCAGTATAGCTGTTACTTTGAAGAGTAAAAAAAAAAAAAAAAAGTGTTTCATGGGCCTTCCCCTTTTTCATCTGCCCCCCTCCCTTATGCCGTGGAAGACAAATTCTCATGGGCAGTTTGGTCGCTGTGGCCCTGAGTTGCAGCCTCAGCTCTTTGTTTTTCAATTTTTGAATAATAATAATAATAAAAAAAAAAAAGACAGGGTTTTCTTTTATGTTTGTGGGTTTTTTTTTTTTGTTTGTTTGTTTGTTTCTCTAGCAAGAGACTTTGGATGGCTCAGTGTGTCCTGGAACCTCCTTTGCATCATTAGAGGCAAAAACTATGTAGCGGTTTCTTAAATAAAAGTATAAGCTGTGTCTTGTACCTCTTTCTGCCCTGAGCCACCCTGCCCAGGAAAGCCAGAGCTACTGGATGGAAACTTCACCTGTCCCTTCCCACTTTTTTAAAAACAACGACCCCAGAGGCAACTCCTGGTCCTTCTTGTCCTGCACCAGTGCGGTGAATGTTTTAGGAGTTTCATTTCTTTATAGCCCTTTCTCCACCTAATAAAGATCTGAGCATTATCACTGGTGTTTGTCTGCATTTTCGAAGGCTCCAGTAGCAGTTTTGCTGCTATGGCCCATCCCTTTCCACCAGTTCCCGCAACAGAAGGCCAGCTGGCAGGCACCAAGCAGCAGATGGGTCTGAGGGGATGTGGGCCACCAGGACGAAGGTGAGTGCACCTCCCTGCTGGGAGTCCACGGGCACCTGCAGTGGGGACAGGATCCTGGGAACACCCTGATGTCTCTGCCTTTGCTGTCCTCTGGCGTCCTGCTCTGCCCCAAGTCCCTGTGGAGCCGCTGGGATAGGTAAGGAGGGAGCTCAGCTGCCATGCTACCCACCTTTGCTTTGCCCATGAGGGTCATGGCCTCCACAGGGAGGAAGGTTGGTGGTGAGGGGGCTCCTGAGGGGTGGCTCCTGCCCCAGACCCATCTTCCTGAGCTTCCTGGCCCTGTGCGGCAGAGGTGGCTAAATGTGAAGCTGTATGTGTCACACAGCTGGCGAGGGGCTTTCTTGAACTTCCCAATTCTGTTTCAGGACTCACAAGAAAAAAAAAAATTATATCTATTTCTACCGTAAGAACCACTTTTCTTCCTTAGAGTCTTTTCTTCCAGCTTTCAGGTCCTGTGAGACCCAGCTGGGGAGGCATCAGTGTCAACCAGCTCTCCCCCCAGCCTCTGGGGAGCACAATGTGAACTCCCCTGCCCTTCCTCTGCCCCAGCTCCAGCCTCAGCAGCTGCTGCCAGCCCTTGGCAGCTGCTGTCCCGCTGCCACCAGCTTCGGGGATGCAGTTTGGAGGAGGGCAGAAAGGCTTCTGCAGGAGCTTGCTGTCACCTGAAGCGGGGGCTGCCCCAGCCCCAGGACTCACAGCAGCTCACAGCACCTCGTTTACCCACAGCCAGAGCTGCTGCCACGCGAGGAGAAGTTTGTTTCTTTGAGAAACAAACTCGCCCAAAGAACTTGAGTTTCTCGTTTACAGAAGTCGGCTGTTGGTCCTTGCTGGTGGCTCGGGGCCCGGTGGCAGCTGGAAGCGGCAGAAGGCGAGAGGGGAGAGTTGGTGCCAGCCCAGGGCAGCCCCTGGGCCCCGGGTTCGCTGCGGAGCGGCTGCCAGGGAGGTCTCCTGGCAAGGACTCCCCTTTCCCTACCCTGTGGGTTCCCGCAGGGCTCTTGCAGCAGCCGTTTCCTCTCTGACCCCCACCACCTTCCACAGGCTGATGGTTGAGCTGCGGCTGCTCAGCTCCAGGGAGAGGGAAAACCAAACCTGCCCAGCCGGGTTTACCCAGCGCAGGGCGGGCTGGAGAGAGGTTGTCCTGCCCTTGGTACCACACCTTCTGCTGTGGGCAGCCTGGTGCTGTGGGAGCCGGGCAGGAGAGAGACACAAGTCTGATCCCCTCAGGAGGCCCAGACAGCACCATCCCTCGCCTTCCTGGTCCCCAAAGTGGAGGCTCCTCTAGGGCTGCAGCTGGCATCACAGAGCCATACAATGGTTTGGGTTGGAAGGGACCTTAAAGATCATGGGGTTCCAACCCCCCTGCCACGGGCAGGGACACCTCCCACCAGACCAGGTTGCTCAAAGCCCCATCCAGCCTGGCCTTGAACACCTCCAGGGATGAGGTATCCACAGCTTCTCTGGGCAACCTGCTCCAGTGTCTCACCACCCTCTCAGTGAAAATTTTTTTCACTGTTCCTCCTGCACAGCCATGAAGCAGACGTGCCCTCACCACGTTGGACTCAGCAGTTGCTGCGCTGCAAAGGATGCCAAGTGCAGCGACTCCAACTCCTCTACACCTGTCCTGCTAATTTTAGCAGTGAGGTGCTGCAAACCCAAACTTCTCCACTCTTGAGCTTGCAGGGACTAGCACAGGCCAGGCAGGGTAAAGCCCCCTGAAGGGCCAGCAGTGATGACTCAGTTCCTCTCCCAACCTTCAGCACCAGGTCAAAGCCCCCAACCCAGCCAACACACCCTTGGCTGCCTTGTCTGACCGTCTGAGGAACACCCTGCTCCTGCCCTGCCAGGGAACCCACCACCACCACCAGCTCTGCCCCAAGTCCTGCCTCCCTGCGATGGTCATGAGACCATGATGAGACCACATGAGACCAGGAACCATCTTCCCCTTGGTCCCCATCCCCCTCCCCGGCTCAGGAGACCAAACACCACGGCGAAGCCCATGGCCTTTCGCCAAAGCACGTCTCCACGTCAGGTCATTCTCTAGGCTGGGGTTCAGTCAGGCAGCCGTCAAACAGCAGCTTTATTTTCCAATAGCCTTATAGATCTTCATGTCGATGGACAGGCACTGACTCCGGACCGGCACTGAACTTGTGAAGAACGGCTGTTATCCCACGCTTTAAATAACCCATGCAAATAAATCCCCGGCTCAATCAACAGGGAAGTAACAGCGCAGGAGTGTTTTCATTTCACATTTTTATTAGTAGACAGGTGTGCAGATAAGACAAAATATAACTACTGAAGGGGAAGACAACACAAAAAAAAATGCATCAGTTAATTCTTTCTGGTAAATTATACTGAAGGAAAAGAAAAAAAAAAGGAAAACATCTGGGATTTCAGCTAAGAAAAGACTACTAAGAAATCTAGTGTACCCTGCTGGTTTCAGAATGGTTGAAAACTGCATTTGGAGGGGCACGTAGTTGCAAATGTAAACGCTAATATTGGCTGAGACAGGAGAAAAGGGTTAAGGAAAAAAAAAGCAGAATACACAGATCAGGTAAACATTTGTCTGCAATTTCTTAAATAGTTTCAAAAAAAACAAACACCTCATACTTCAGTTTGTATCTCAGAAAAAAGGAAACCAGCAAGTCAACAAGCAATGACACTGCACAGGACAGTGGGGAAAAGAAATTAGTCTGGTTAATGATGTAGGAGCTCTCAAAATAGGTTGCTTTTTTTTTTTGTTTGTTTGCTTTTTTCCTTTTTAAAAAAGGGTAACAGAAGGGTCATGATAACGCATCTTACAACACCAAGCTTGAAAATACAAGTCACTGGAGAGTATACAGTGAAGACGGTCAAAAGTACAAGGGAAATCCTGAAAGATGCAGTATGCTCAGTTCAAACCACCTCCCCGGCACAGCCAGCGTTGCCACACTCTGCTCCTCCGCTCTCCAACTGCCCTCCCTCCCCGAAAACCCGGGGCTCCGTGTCCCTGCCCCGGTGTGGACCCCGAGACCAGTCCGGGAGCCCCACAGACCCTCTTTGCCGACACCAGCTCTGCCCTCGCAGGGCCCGAGTGAAGCTGGGGGGGTGCCCCAAACCATCGCAGGATGCAGGGGGATCCCCCTCCCCCGCCAGCTCCAAAAATCACCAGGGGCTTTGCTGGAAGGATGAGCTGAAGGAGACCACGTAGGACAATTTTTCTGGGGGGGGAGAGGGGATGGGTGGGCAAAGGGGTCCAGCTGCCCCCAGGCAACATGCAAGCAGGAGGGCAGATGGTCACAGGGAGCACAGGGAAGGGGGACACACGAGGGATCACCACTTGGGCTGCCCTGACGCCGCTGTTGGGGGGCAGAGGGACCCACCAGCCACCCACCCTGGGGTGGAGGAGGCAGGGACAGGTCCCTGCTGCAGCAAATCCCGGCCTGGAAACCACATCATCTGCCTCCCCTCACTTCAACCGGAGCCCCACCAGCCTTCCTCCCCTCCCCGAGGGCTGCCTTCCCTTCCTCTCCCTCCAGGCAGAACAGAGTTTACTCCCACCACAGCACCCCTGGGAGGGGACCACAGCTGGTGACGTACCATTGAAAACCCTGAGAAACACAAGGAGGGGGGAAGGTGGGCACAAAGAAATGCCCCCGCAGCTCTTACCAGGGCAACTGCCTCCCACCCGCGGGGAAGGAGGGTCTCGCCCAAGCAGGGCCAGCACCTCAGAGCTGCTCCTGGGGTCGCCAGGGCCAGTGCAGGAGGCCAGGGCTGGCCACTGGTCATGCAGGAGAACACAAGCCACAGCCCAACAAGAGCACCCTGCGAGGGGGCGAGGGGGACCAAGGAAGAGGGTTCTGCAGAGACAAGCATGCGGGGTGTCGTCCCCCCCCTCCCTGCCCAGGAGGGAGGGCCCTAAGCTCTGCCAAGGGCTCCCAAAAAACAGGCAGGAGGCCGAGCTCGGTGCCCCAGCTGAAGCGTGCTGCTGAGCAGCCTGTCAGACCCTGCCCCTGCACCCCCACTGCCAGCCTGAAAGCGCTGCTCACCCCACTCCTGGGGGGGCCACACACCCAGCCGGGCAGGGGACAGCCTGGGAGACATCTGTCCCCGGCAGCCACCGCGGGCAGAGGGACAGCCGGGCCACCACGGGCAGGCAAAGGGAGCTCTGACCTCTGCCGGCCCCACGGAGCTGCGTTTGCCCAACACAGGACCCACATCAGCAACAGCAAGAAGGCTCAGGGCAGGGGGGGCAGAGAGGGGGTGGCTGGGGCTGCTGACATGCACCGGGGCAGGAGCCCACCCGTCTCTCCCCCTGCCAAAAACCAGTCCAGGATGGACCTTGGCCCACGGCGCAGGGGGAGGCGCTTCTGCTCTCCCCCCACGCAGCGAGGGGGAGCCGGCAGCAGATCGCAGCAGCGCAGCTAAACTGAACTTTCCCTACCCCAACCTAGTCTGGGAAAAAAAAATAATAATAAAAAACCAAAAAAAAAAATTTTAAAATAAATAGCAACCCAGGGCTCAGTTGCACAGACATGAAGTGTTAAGTGTTTATTTTAGGGTTCATATCACAAGCCTTTTTCCGTGACAAAGCTGATTGTGCCCGCTGGGGGCTCCAGGGGCCAGCTATTTCCCAGCTTGAGCAGGCCGAAAAGGAATACTGTACCTTTCAGTGACATCCCACCAAGCTCAACACACAGTAGCTTTACACTCTCCGCCCCACACCTTATAAGGGAAAAGCCACCACCACAAGGCTAAACGAATGTACACACGCTATTATTGTAAATGGAGCAGCTAAACCTTGGCAATTTGCTTTGTGTGGATTTTTTTTGTTTTTCTTCCCAGTAAATGCAGCACTTGAGCTCCCGAAAACCCAGCTTCCAATGGGTTTATTCCAGCTTTAAATACATTAAACATCTCAATGCAAGACTGTATTTAATTCAAGAACCTAAACATGAGCAAACCTCTTTTTCGCTGTGAGCGCTTTGTAGAGAAGTGAAAAGGGGAGTTTCTTTTTTTTTTTTTTTTTAAAAAAAAATCATAATACAGTGATGAAAGGGTTAAGAATGCAAGAATTCAGACATTCTGTGGAGGGTCTCTAAGAGGTCCATAAAAAAGGAGCAAACAGATCCATACAACAGGAGACAGCAGGAGACAAAGTTTGTTTTTTGTGGTTTTTTTTTTTGTTTGTTTGTTTGTTTTTTGATCCCCCCCCCCCCACTTTTTTGCTCGACTGCTGCTAGATTACCGCTGCTCCCTTCTGGCCTGAGTCGGCAGGGCAGTACAGGGGCATAGAGGGAGCAGGTCACGACTCCTCGTTGCCAGAATCATCGTCGTCGTAACAGTCGGCATCCTCCTCCTCCTCGTCTTCGTCGTCAATGTCGTCGTCGTACAAGTCGTCGTAAAGCAAATCCGAACTGTTGTCATTGGAAGGCACTTTAGTTTTGATGCAGTACTCTGCCAGCGTAGTGGGGACCTTCACGCCATCCTTCTCTGCCTCGGCTTTGGTGGCCAAAACCTGCTTCCTGCAGGGAGAAGGACACGGACACGTGAGCAGGGCCCTGTACCAGCAGCAGAGGGCTCAACCCCCCACCTCCCGGCCAGACCCAGACCCAGGCTCCTGGCAGCTCTGGGTCGGGAGACGTTTGGTGGAAGCAGCTGGAGAAACAGATCCAGCTCCTGCAGCCCCGGGCTTGGGAGCGCTCCACGGGCACCTGCAGCGCACCCGCTCTCAGCAACGCGTGAAACCAGTCCCTCTACAGGACAGGGCACTCGGGGCCTGTCGGAGCTCCCAGAGAATTCCACTGCCTTCGCCAGAGATGGTGGGGGACATCCCGAGACACAGCCACAGCCCTGGGCTGGCAGGAGGCAGCAGTTTCCTGTCACCCCGGGGACGGCACTCGGGCTGCGAGCTGTTGGTGGCCCCGTGGCTGCAGGGAGAGGAGCACTCGTCACCCCATCTCGTCACCCCCCTGCTCATCATCCAGCCACGCTCTGTATATGGAGCACATCCAGCTCTGCTGAAGCCCGTGGAGCTGGAGGGGACTAAGACGCCCTCTCCCCCAGGGGCACGTCCTGCATCCCCACTCAGCAGAGTCCATGGGGACACAGCTCTTGCCCCAGCATGCCCAGCCACGGCTCTACAGCCCCCGTGGCTCAGCTTCACACCCCCTCCCCACAGCAGCCGGTGAACTCCTCAAAGGACAGTCGGGATGGAGCACTGCTTCCAGCTTCACAAACGCTTGCCAAATCCCTGCTGATATTCCCTCGAATTGGAGGGACGAGATCACGCTTCACGAGTGCGTTAAGCACAGAATGAGTCAGGTGCAGCCAGGTTGGATCCCACCCCGAGCAACGCAGGCAGCCCCCAAAGGCAAGCGGGGACTTCGACTGGGATTTACTAACAGCCAGTAGGTTTTTGCAGAGCATCGTGCCAGGTCAGGCTGAATAAAGAACAATTTAAAGACAGATCAGCCCCCTCCTCCCGCCGCAGAAGCCTGCGCTGCCTCTGTGCGCTGGAAATCCTAGAGGGAATGGAAGCACGGGCTTGGAATAAGGTGGTAAATTTCATTTCCAAAGCAGCAGCCACAGGGAGGAGCAGGGGTCTCAGCAAATTCTGTTCTGCAGGGTTCGAAGGAGGAGGCTGACAGCGCGGCACCACGCGCGGCAAAGCTCACCTTATGATTTCAGCGTACTCCTTGTCTTTTCCTTTACTGTCCCTCCATTTCCTGAACATGACTGACGCATCCACGTTGGCAGGAGAGAACGTGTTGGGCTCGTTAAGCAAAGAGATTACACTCAGTAGGATAGTCCTGGAAAAGGTAACCACAACAGCAGAGTCAGAGCTCGCGCATCCCCGCATTCTGGATGCCGACAGCTTCTTTAGGTGATGCATCAGAAACACGGTCAAAGTCAAAGAACTTAAGCTAAGGGTAATATTTGAAGAGAGAGCAGGTGTTTATGAACCTCAGACCCTGGCTCCCAGCACAGGGAAGGTGACACAATACAAACCTCAAGGATCTCATCTGACTACAGACCACCTTGTCCCTGCACATGCTTGTGACGGGGCAGCAGGCAAAGCCAGGATCAGCCCAGAACTCAGCCTGTCCACACCACCTGTGGACGGTGCAGGGCTGGAGACCTGCTTGGTGAGCCTGTTCCCGGTGACGTTCAGCCTCCCAGCAGAAAGCCAGGCTCTTTGCCCTTCCCCGCGCAGGGAGAAGGACCACCACACCCAGGGCCACCAGAGAAGGTTGCCCTGCTTTCCCTGCCCCACCGGCTGTTAAGAGGTGGAAGCTGTGGGCAGGTCCTGCCTCTCCTCGGCTTGTGCACCACCGGGGCAGGCTGCTGCAGCAGTGCTCATGCACAGCAAGGGGAAGAAGACAGGGCAGATGTTTTCCAATCCCCAGGGCAAGCCGCCAAGGGCCCAGCAGCATTTGGCTGCTGGTACTCAGCAAAGCCAGCGGGAGCCAGACCTGCAGCCCCCGGCAGACAGACAGACAGACAGCCTGGGCTTAGCAGCACTACAGAGCTTGCTGCCCCGCTCTGCTAGCATTTCCCAGGGCCAAACACCACCTTCTCTTGCATTTCCTACAACCCTCTGTGCTTCAGAGCTCTGCACACCCATCCACCCGGCTGTAGCTGCCACCACAATAGCTTCATGCGTCCGAGGTGGTCCTGCTGGCAACAGCTTTTGATTTAAATGGAAGGGAAGAGTGAAAGACAAGGAGTAATTCCTGAAATACAGCAGTACATAGCAACTGCTTTGCAGAACCCGTTTAAAGGAGACTGCAGCCCTGGCTGCTCTTGCATTGATTTAGGGGTACGCTCAGAGCAGCCTGCGCTGAGCACATCCACCAGATCGTATATCTGGGACACAGTTCCAGGGAATGCTTGGCCATTTGCATGCAGAGTTTCTTGAAATGTTTTGAAACCAAACACTTGCGTCTGGCCAGACTGTTCAGCACAGCTATCAGGAGAGTCTTATACAATTTATTTTCCAAGTTATATAAATCAGTAGGAAAAGAGAACAGCAGCTCTGGAAAAAAACCTGTCTGATCAGACTGGAATGATGGGCAGAAGAGAGATCGTCTTCTACTTCATCTCAAGAATTCATTTAAAAGCCTTTGATTCCCAGCAAACAGGCTGTAAATCCAGTGCGTCAGCTCCAGCATCGCTGCAGCCGCTTTACTGCGGAGCGAGCAAAGCCCGGGGAAGGCCGGGGACAGGAATTCCTATCTGGATTTGGCATCTGCTCCACCACACTTCCATCAACGCAACAAGGAGAAGCTGATTTCCACTGTGGTGCTCCAAGGCTCCAAAGTCACTGCAAAGCCACTTATGTAGGCTAAGGCAACTGCCTATTACAGGTGAAGCTCTCTGCACTGCTCATTCCTGGGCCAGCTCGTTAGACCAGCTCCACCACCCCCGATACCTTGGGAGCTGGACAGTCTGCTCTGACCCAAACCCCGGTGCCGTGGTTGAACAAGGAACAGGAAAGGATCCCAGCACGTGGGATCTGACAGCACTAAAAGCACAACCACATGGGACTGAAAACATCCGCAGCATCTGACAGGAAATGCAGGAAGTACATGTGTACATAAATATACACACACACACCCTGCAATAGTGCCAGGGATCTGTTTCTCTGTGTTGCCTTCAGAGTGAGTCCCTCTACATCACTTTATCAGCAGGTGAGAGCAGCCAGCAGAGGCTCAAGGAAACAGACCCGTGAAGTGCCTTTTTCTCTTGGTCTATCAACAGAAGGCTCACACACAGGTGAACTTCATCCAAGACAGACGTGACACAGAGTAGCTGGGGCTCCCAACCAGCACAGCCTGTTATTTACCTTGTTGAAAAGTGGTACTTTTTTTTTTTCCCCCAGCTGCTACCCACATTGTAGCCTCTCAGAGGCACCTTTACAGGTAGCTATAGATTAGTCCTAGCACATTTTTATTATCCAGTATGAAGTAAAAAATGTTTGGCTTGGGCTGTACTGACAGTTATGTTAGTGCATTGAGGTGGTCACAGAAACTGTCCAAAATAAAATGACTATGAGCAAACAGTGTGCTCTTGTAGCCAAAAGGGCCAACGGAATCCTGGGCTGCATAGGAAAGAGTGTGGCCAGCAGGTCGAGGGAGGTCATTCTCCCCCTCTACTCTGCGCTGGTGAGGCCACAACTGGAGTACTGTGTCCAGTTCTGGGCTCCCCAGTTCAAGAGGGATAGGGAACTACTGGAAAGAGTCCAGCGTAGGGCCACAAAGATGATTCGAGGACTGGAGCATCTCCCTTATGAGGAGAGGCTGAGAGAGCTGGGACTCTTTAGTCTGGAGAAGAGAAGGCTGAGGGGAGACCTTATTAATACCTATAAGTATCTCAGGGGCAGACTGAAGGAGGAGGGAACCAGACTCTTTTCAGTAGTTGCCAGTGAGAGGACAAGGGGCAATGGGCACAAGTTGGAACATAAGACGTTCCACTTGAATATGAGGAGGAACTTTTTCACAGTGAGGGTGACGGAGCCCTGGAACAGGCTGCCCAGGGAGGTCGTGGAGTCCCCCTCTTTGGAGATTTTCAAGACCCGCCTGGATGCCGTCCTGAGTAGCATGATCTGACATGCTCTGGGTGGTCCTGCTTTGGCAGGAGAGTTGGACTAGATGATCTCTATGGTCCCTTCCAACTCTAAAATTCAGTGAAATTCAGTGAAATCTTAGGCAGCCGAAACAAGCCAACAAAAGTGGGCATATTCAGGAAACAAAGTAACAGTGAGACGAGGCATTGCCCATCTTTGCAAGATACAGATGTACCGACACCTTGAATATTGTGCTCAGTTCTGGCCTGTCCGCTGCCGAGGAGAGAGGAGAGACAGGGGAGATATGGAGAAGGGCAACTAAAATGACCAAGGAGCCCCAGCTCTAAGGCCTGCCACCACTTCCCCAGCTTTATGGGACTGGGGAGCCGAGAAGAAAAGCAGTGTTCTCTGGCACACAGGTCACAGCTGCATTCCTTCACATCTTGCTGGATATTTGCCGTATTTACTTATGCCTGTCTCATCTCTCTCTGAGCGATGGGAAAGTCCACACTGACTGTGTTTAAGAAGATTAATGAGCACGCTTGACACAGTGGAGGCAGAAGCACAGGTGCTCTCAAAGCTGAAGGATGACATTCGCCCCTTCAGACACTTCAGCCGTGGGTGTCTGTAGTAAATGGCCAATACTCAGCAGGATTTACAGAATTCTGCAGCTGAGGAGAAGCCCCAGGTCACACACGCAGCTCATGACAAGCATGTTCTCCCCCTTCCCCAGCAGCTCCAGCCCTGCTGCCTCCTGTCTGACACTCTGGAGCCTTGAAAAGCCAGATGGGACCCCAGCAGGACGCGTTTCTGTCGGCTCTCAGCCCGACGGGTGATGCTGGTAGAGGGATAGCAGTTAAGGACAGGTTTTATTTCCATTTGCTGATACAGCTGACAATGTTTTCTCCCCAAATGTCACCCCTAAGCCCAACACTTTCCAAGAGAATAAGCACCAAAAACTGCACCGTGGTAAAGGAGAACAGAAATTAGAGAGCTAGTACCATGAGAAGCTTCATGTCAAGCTTTAGGTTTGTATATAATGAAATACTCAAAAAGTGTGTACAATAGAAGTCATCAATGACCAAAGCTGTTTCCTAACTATAAGCTTGTCACCTAGTCAGTTCTTTATTGGCAGTGTTCTGTAATGAGAATAAAATTCAGCTGGTGTTTCACAAAAAATGGACGGGTTAGCCTTGAATGCCTCTGGTACTTCTTTTTTGATCCTTTATTTTTTTTGGCAGGAAGGAAACTACCTGGCTAGCTGCTCAACATACCACGCTGCAGGACAGGAGACACAGACAAATAACAGAAGGCAAACAGACAGGATTACGCACAAAAGTTACTCCTACTGAGCCTGAATACTCAAAAATGTTCTTTTCCACTAGTGGTATCTTGGAGGAGCAAGAACAAGTTAAGTGCAGGCATAATGCACTGGGAAAGGCTAGAACATTTGAGATAATTTGAGATAATTTGCTTTAGGAGCATGGAACCCTGAGAACAGGACAGAAGGTTCCACGTTGTTAGTCCAGTATCAGGACACACAGCACTCCAGTATCTTCAGACAGCTTGATAAGTCTGGTTCCCACTTGATTTAAGCCCCCAAACCCCTAGAGTCTTAAATTCCCTTCCAGGCCTCTCTCAACACAGGCCTTTGAGGTCACTGCTATATATCAGATTCACAGTTACCTGACATTTTGGGTAGGGTTCCACCTCTCAGATGGCAGCTCTCCACTTTGCGGGTCATCTACAGGTGGGTGAAGAATTGAAATACATACATCTCCATTCTGCAAGACAGAAACAGAAGATGAGAACAGCCTGGCTTGAGGCAAAGGTCTGGTGACTCAACTCTAACACTCTACGTTCTGAGCAGTTCAACCTTGTTGATATGAACACCCCGAGTACCAGTAAAAATATGGAAGAACTGGAAATGGTTCCCAGCTCTTTATATGCTCAAAAGTTTCCCTTGTTAAACAGGGTTAGCCTGCAAACTTGCATAAAAAAAAAAAAAAATCTCGAAGAGGTTTAAAGAATGTAGCAAAGCAAGCAAAAATAGTAATAAAGTCACATAAAACTAAATTAGTCTCCAGACAGCAAGTACTGTCACAGCAATAGACACGAGCTTCAGTCACAGGAGACCTAAGGTAGGGTTAATTTTTTTTTTTTTTTTTAATTCCCAGTGGTAGCTGAGTTTGCTACAGGAATTTCTGAATTGAAGGGTTTAGCACTCTCCGCTAGCTCAGGTGTCAAAACAACACCTCTCCTGGGACACCAGGGGGTTGGACAGATGGTGTAGGTCTGGCTCACGCTGCTCCCCTCGGACACGGCTGTTTGAAATACCAGGTGAAAAAGCAGGAGATGCTCTCTGAAGGTTTCACTGAAAATCCCTTCCAGGATGTGAAAGGAAGAACACTTTGGCAGCATCCGGAAGCCATGCAGCCACATAATCCTCAGTCTGTGTTCTACTCACCAGTGTTATAGCCTGAATATAAAGCTCCATAATGCCCATCATTTATAAACACTTTAAGAAGCGTGCAAAACCCGATTCTCCATCAGCAACAGCGCTCTGACACAATTATTTCGTAGGAGTGCTGTAGCAATATTCACCACAGCTGATGTTCTCCACCAAAGTTGACTCCAGAGACTCATGGGGTCCCAGTGCCTTACTGCAGGATGGGCTGAAGGTGCAGAGAGGGCCTGAGGCCAGACAGCAGATGTTGGCTTCTCCAATCCCTGCTGGTTTGCTGCCTCTCACAGCTGGCTGCTGGGACCATAGAATGGTTTGGGTTGGAAGGGATCTTAAAGATCACTGAGTTCCAACCCCCCTGCCATGGGGGGGGCACACCTCCCACCAGACCAGGTTGCTCAAAGCCCCATCCAGCCTGGCCTTGAACACTTCCGGGGATGGGGCATCCACAACTTCTCTGGGCAACCTGTTCCAGTGTCTCACCACCCTCACAGGAAAGAATTTCTTCCTAAGATCTAATCTAAATCTCCCCTCTTCCAATTTAAAACCATTACCCCTTGTCCCTATCTCTACACTCCTTGATAAAGAGTCCCTCCCCGTATCTCCTGTAGGCCCCCTTCAGGTACTGGAAGGCTTCTCTGTAAGGTCTCACCAGAGCTTTCTCTTCTCCAGGCTGAACAACCTGTCTGCTAGAGAGGTGTTTCACCAGGCTGAACAACCTGTCTGCTAGAGAGGTGTTTCACCCTCTGATCATCTTCATGGCCCTCATCTGGACCTGCTCCAGCAGGTCCATGTTCTTCCTGTGCTGAGGGCTCCAGAGCTGGACACAGTACTTCAGGTGGGGTCTCACCAGAGCAGAGGGGCAGAACAACCTCCCTCAATGACTTACAAGTTCCCAGAGGCAGTCCCAGCCTCAGCTGACGGGCAGTGCTCACGGTGTCCTTTGTCATCCTGACACGAGGCACAGGTTGGTGACAGGAACAAGGGTGAAGCTGTGGATCAGCTCTATTCAAGATCACAGGCTGGCAGCTCTCCACACACCTGGTCTCACCTATATCCTGAGGACCTTCCAATGCTGCTCAATGCCCAAGAGCCAGAGCAGAAAGCCCTGCTGCTAACAGTGACAATATCCATGGTGTTGAGCCCGAGGCAGCCATCACAGCTACAGACAGCAGCAGCCCACCTCAAGGGTCTCTCAAACATTTCAATTCACTTTGGTTAACAACGACTTTTGTTTCAAACGAGATCCTACATCAATGCTGGAGGCTTGTGATGGGCATCCAGATTTCAGTGGCTCACTAACCCTGCCAGGTGTGGTAATCTAGCAAGCCCTCATCATTTTGAAGCAGGTTTTTTTTGTGTGTCAAGAACAACTACGCACAGCGATGTAGCACCTGGAGCTGCTGAATATCCAACTTATGTTGCTGGAACACTTTGCCGTAACAAGGCAGTTTCCTTTTTGGGACTCAAACAGGCTTGTGCAGTGTAGAAATATTTTTAACATCATTTTAAGTTGAAGTTAACCTTACTAATGTTAGGTTAGGTTCACAGGTTTTATTAATAATTTCCTTGAGTTTGGCCAGTTTTTCCTTTCACCACCTCCTGGGAGAACGCAGTGCTGGTGGCCAGGAGAAAGCGTCACAGCACTGCGGGGGGGAAGTTCCTCGAGCGATCGGGTCAGCACCACGTGGAGAAGATATTTGGCAATGTGAAAATAGAGAGGGAAGCAAGGTTGTGAGAAAAAAAAAAGTTTCCCTCTTGAAACAATCAATCTTGCACTTTTGGGAACTCAGGCAGGGCAGCACTGCGTTAGAGACCCTGGAAGGGTAAAGGTATCACGAGGCCTGATGAGATCAGCACAAGGTTTTAGGGATTAGCGTAGCCAACGGGAAAACCTTCCCCTACACAGATTTTTGAAAGATACAAACAAGGAAGCCAGGATATTCATCCGCCAGTGGGAAATAGCCTATACTTCTATTAGGGCTGTGGACTGTTACGTCATCAAAATAAAGAAAAAGGGGACGCAGTTTTACCAAAATTCAACTAGATGACCCAAGTAAACAAGATGGGGAAAACACCCAAGTTACTCAAGTCTCATTGCTCACAACTGAACATCAACCCCAACCTCTCCATCTGATCCCACCAGCAGATTCTGTAAACTGCTACTTTCTTTCATCTTCCTTGCACTAAAAGATTGTTGGGTTTTTTTTTCCTCCTCCTGAAAAACCCTCAAACCTCAAGTCCTTGTCTGATTTATTCTCAGTTTCATTTGGAGTTATCCCAGTGCCTTATCTTCAGTGCTTAAATGTTGTTTCCAAAACAGCCTGCAAGCTGCTTCAGATTCCCTCAGCTCCAAGAAATACTGCTACGAACACGAAGTACAAAGCTGAGAGCTGGAGTATTTGAAGAGTAACCCCAAAATACACCCATCGAGTTTTGGGTTAGTTTCTCCTCCTACCCTTCAGTTGTTTCTAGAGCCAATTTTTCATCTTTCCCACCAGGGCAGGGAGAGGTCCTTTCCAAGACTCACTTTGTACGTCCCGTTTTGGTAACCATTTCTCACTCACCTCCTGCATGAGAATTTCTGGATTCAGAACAACATCCACAGTATGGATCTGCAATAGTCTGCAGGTCTCAAAGTTGTCTATATTTATGGATCAAACTTCCATGTAACTGAAATAGAGCCTTAAAGAGAAACACCATCTGGGGCTACATGCAAGATACTGTGCAAAGTCCAAAACTCAAGCCAGAAGACTGTCAGATGAGTGATTTCAGGATGTCCCTATGCTTAGGAAAATCCCCCTGAACATCCAGTAATTAAAGCTGATTACTAACCTGCTTCACACTAAAGTTTAGAGAGGCCTTTGGCCATTTATTACTAAGCCATCAGTGCTAACATCTGAAGCACGCTCATTCCAGGCTGGACATTTAGGAGCAACAACTCTCAGCCCTCAGGGCTGCTCTTCAACCATTCTCCACCCAGCCTGTATTTCTGCTTAGGATTCCCCAGACCCAGGTGCAGGACCTTGCACTGGGCCTTGTTGAACTTCATCAGGTTCACACAGGCCCACTTCTCAAGCCTGTTCAGATCCCTCTAAACAGCATCCTTTCCCTCCAGCGCGTTGCCTGTTCCACACAGCAGTGCCATCTGCAAACTTGCTGAGGGTGCACTCAATCCCACTGTCCACATCTCCAACAAAGATCTTAAACAGCACCCGTCCCAATACTGACCCCTGAAGAACACCACTTGTCTCTGGTCGCCTCTTAGACATCAAGCCATTGACCGTAACTCTGAGCGCGACCATACAGCCAATTCCTTATCCACTAAGTGGCCCATCCATCAAATCCACGTCTCTCCAATTTAGAGACAAGGACATCCTGTGGGACAGTGTCAAATGCCTTACAGAAGTCCAGGTAGACAATGTCAGTTGCTCTTCCCTTATCCACCAGTGCCATAACCCCACTACAGAAGGCCACCAAATTTGTCAGGCCTGATTCGCCCTCAGTGAGGCCATCTTGGCTGTCACTGATCACCTCCTTATTTTTCATCTGCCTTAGCAAGAGTTTCCAGGAGGATCTGCTCTATGATCTTGCTGGGCACAGAGGTGAGACTGACTGACCTGTAGTTCCCCAGGTCTTCCTTTTTTCCTTTTTAATGGGGATTATGTTTCTACTTTTCCAGTCAGCAGGCACTTCACTGGATTGCCACAACTTCTCCAATATGACGGACAGAGTCAACTTCATACACCAGTTCCCTCAGAACCCATAGATTTATCTAATCAGGTTCCATGGATTTGTGCACGTTCAGGGTTCTCAGATGGTCTCGAACCCAATCTTCTCCTACAGTGGGTGATTCTTCTTTCTCCCAGTCCCTGCCTTTGCCTTCTGCAGCTTGGGCGGTGTGGCCAGAGCACTTGCCAGTGAAGACTGGGGCAAAAAAGTTGAGTACCTCATCCTTCTCCATATCCCAGGTCACCAGGTCTCCAGTTTCCTTTCAGAGAGGGCCCATATTTTCTGTAGTCTTTCTTTTATCACTTATGTACCCATATAAGCTTTTCTTGTTGCCCTTGACATCCCTGGCCAGGTTTAATTCCATCAGGGCTTTAGCTTTTACTAACCTGATCCCTGGCTGCTCGGACAATTTCTCTATATTCCTCCCAGGCTACCTGTCCTTGCTTCCACCCTTTAGGCTTCCTTTTTCTGAGTTTGTCCCAGAGCTCCTTGTTCATCCATGCAGACCTCCTGGTATTCTTCCCTGAATTCCTCTTTGTTGGGATGCATCTCTCCTGAGCTTCGAGCAGTTGATCCTTGAGTATTAACCAGCTTTCTTGGCTCTTCTTACCTCCAGGGGTTTATCCCATGTTGATCTGCCAAGCACTTCCCAGCAGAGGCCAAAGTCCACTGTCCTGAAGTCCAGGGTAGTGAGCTGCTTGTGCATCCACCCTGCTGCCCTAAGGGTCTTGAATGCCACCATTTCATGGTCACTGAGGCCAAGGCTGACCTTAAGCTTCACAATCCCCCTCCATGTTGATGAGAACAAGGTCCAGCATAGCACTTCTCCTCATTGGCTCTCTAGCACTTGCAGAAGTATTGTATCATCGTGTATTCCAGGAACTTCCTGGATTGCTTATACCCTGCTATGTTATCTCTCCAACAGATATCAGAATGGTTGAAGTCCCTCATGAGGGCCAGGGCTTGTCAACATGAGGCTTCTGAAAGTGAGGCTGCTCCTCAGAGTCCAGACATATCTGTTCACTCTGTCCCCAGGGTGACCGAGCTGTGCATGACTCCTCCTGAAGCTGGACTCCAGTCTACCTCCGGGTCTTTCTGCAGTTGGAGCACCTCAAGCCTAAACCCCCTTTAATTTGCAGGCAGACTGCTGCAGATGACTGTTTTCCATTATTTCTTATGTCTCAGCACGCAATTTTGTAGGATGTACTCAAATAAAAGTGTACTTGAACTGTGTACAGACAGCAACTAGTTGCTTAAGTATCAAAACAGGGTAAGACACCCCCCCCACCCCCATGCCCTCCCAGCCTTGATCTAAGAATCCTCTAAAATGGGCAAGGCTCATGGCACAGCTCTTTGGCTGAGGCTGCCTGCTGCGCTTGCGGGTATGAGAACTGCTCTGTCCATTCCTCCAAGAAGAGCATTTCCTATAGTATTTAGATTTAACTAGCATAAAGCTGACATTTAGCACAAACAGCCAACCACTTCAGTTATGGCTAAGACGTTTAGTACCTGCAATACTTCCAGTAGTTTAAGGAAGCAGAAAGCCTTCTCGCATGCCTGAGAAAAGTTTAAGAAAGACAAACGCCTTACCTCATAAATGTTGGGGTGCCACATTTTGGTCAGAAATCTGAAGGTAGGTGGTGAATAGGGATAGTCAATAGGAAATTTAATGTGAGCCTGGAAAAAAGCAAAATATTTTAGTTACAAAACAGAATAACAACAAGAGATCAACAAGCAACCATTACAGTGAAAGACCAGAAAAATCCAACTTCAATTAAGGCCATTAAAGAGTCCATTTTATATACCAGCACCCATGTGGCCCCACAGCATAGCTCTACACATTTTCCTATGAGCAAAATGCCAACCGAACAAGAAAAATTGAAACACCAGAACAGACCCGGGCTGGTAACACTCAGAAAACAAGCCAAAGGCATCCTTTACATACTAATTCAAGAAGCACAATCCAAAAACTGTTCTTAAATACGGCAAAATAGATTTGAGAAGTTGGAACTCAAGACATTACTCTGTCTTTCTGGGTTCACAAGCAGGCTAGAAGCGTTCACTAAGGTGAAGAGACCTGTTTTACATTTGCCATTGCAAATATGTTAAATTACTCTTTCTGTGCAGAAAAAAAAAAGTTATACTTGCTCTACTGAGATGCAAAGTTTTTTGCCTCTCAATGTGAGAGTTAAGGTGGTCCATCTACCTGTGCTCCTAACACTACATTTCTTGCTACCACAAGCATTCCCCAAGCCTGAATACCATCTGTGTTCATTTAATAGATCAGTGCAACTTGATGAACCAAATACTGATGGGCAATGACAGCACACGTTACCTTCCAGTGCCTCTGTGGTCAGCAGCCAGCTGTGGGGCAAGGCTCCCAGAGCTAAGCCAGTTGTGGGAAGACTACAGAGATCCCAGCACTGGTTATTAACTTCTCTGTGCTGTCCAGCCACTCACAGTAGTCAGAAAAGCCAGCCAGTAGGAGAGGGCTGAATCTGGACTGACAAAGTGCCAAAACCACTCCCCTCTGAAAGGGGGTGTCACACACTGCTTGCTGCACTGTGGAGCACAAACCCTTCCCTTGGCACAGCTCAACCCACCAAGAGAGTCCCACCACCAGTCTTGCGTGGGATATCCACAGAAGCATCCACGTGCCACCCCACACTAGGAGCGAAGCAGAGATTTACCCGGGGCAGAGCAGACTCACTCCAGCTCTTGTAGCTGCAGACTCCTCCAGACCACTGGGGTTTTCCCAAGAAAGCCCATTCCTGTGCTTACATGCAGTTTCGTTGAGATCCAAGACATAAAACAGCCCAAGGACTTGAGATTAAAAATGCAAGAGACAACAAAACTCAGGGCTGAGCTAGCTACAAGACTCCTTGGCAGAACCTGTATGCCTTCTACACAGGTATAATTCCTAAGCAATCAAAAAAAAAAGCATGCTGCCAGTAATGTGCCAGCATTACCGTGTACATATCCCACATACGTGGGATATAAAGGAGCTGAGGAATCAGGTCCAATTCCTCTCAGTAAACAAAACTCTGCTCTCAAATTGTCTAAACCTAAAGGTTTTGAATCAAGAAGACCACTGCAAGCTATGGTCTCTGTATGTGATGTAGACTCATGCAGCAGCTGTAGATCCTGGAAGACTGTTTCAAAACTTCTAAATCCTGTTTTGCATCCACAACTCTTTAATAGAGAAGGGCTGTGTGCCTGCCTGCAATACCAATCATTGCCTGCTTTTTTGCCACATGAAGAATGCTTCTTGAACTCTGGCACTAGAAAACACAATTGGAGAGAAATTAAGAGAAAACTTTTTCATCCCATGTGGAAGCAGCTAAGATCCCAGCTTGCCTATGCAACTGGTTGTTGCATGTTTAGAGAAATCAGAGTCACATTACCTGTTGATAAGCCATTTTGACTACCCTGTAAGTATTTATCACATTGAGATGCTGTACTGAAGCATAAAGCAAGTGAAGCCCCTCTACAAACTTAATTTCAGAGCCAAAAGCCACCAAACTAGGAAACCCCGCATTACAGGCAGGGTTTTTTTTCTAAACAAAAACTAAAAAAACATCACTTTCAGGTTTCTATGTTGAGATCATTCAGATTTTGAAAAGTGAAAACAAACGCTCTTCCAGGGCATTACAAACAGGACCCAGAGAATGACATCATATCCCTTCTGCAAGAAAAATCATGGGAAATTATGTAAACACACTCTGCTCTCACTGAATGCTATTTGAGTTTCTTTCTGAGTGGGTTGAGTAAGCCCAGAACTTCCAAGACAAGCTGCAAGACTGCCTGCAAAGATGCGGCAACTGCCGTGACTACAGGTCAGGTTTTTTTTTTTTTTCCACTAAAAGCTCAATTCTAAACATGTTAAAAAGAGACAAAAATATCAAATTAGGCAATAGGCTTTATTTTTAAATAAGGTTTTTAAATAAGCTTCTCAATAAGCTCATCTATCTGAGCTTACTTCTCAGTTAGTTCAGCCAGGCTGCTAGGTACTGGAGAGTGGCAGTTTTAGGGCAGCTTGTTGTTAGCTTAGTTACAGCCAGACAAACCAATTTAGGAGGACTAAAGGTGCAACTCAGTCCTCCACCTACAAGTACCTAACCACTACTGCATTCACCATGAGCTTAAACTGAACAGAAATAATCCTGTTTCAGTGTCCTGATTTTAGCCACCTGCTCGACGTGGCTCCTCAACAGCACTAAACATACTTGATAGCCAGGAAGGTGAAGACTGCAGTCATCAACCCACTCCCTCCTTCCTCAATTTATAACTAGTCATACTTACAGTCCCTAGAAAAAGAATAAAGTCTTCTGATGTTACACTGAATAGACCAGCCTGGCCAAAGATTCAGCCCTTTGCAGGTATTTACAGCTACTACACACGAACTTCAACCTTTAAGTTACACCACCACACGTTTTAAGTATATTGCTACCAGCACAGTCACTTCGTTTCCTGTTTTACTGGCTTGCTCCCATGCATCCTTCATTAGTGCCTGCTCTTCAGGCTTGTTATTTTTCTTCCGTTTGGATAAGGTAAAGCCATAGTGAAATTCATCTATGCCAGAAAAATAAAAGTTGTACTTGATACTACATTATTTGACTGAAAATACAAACATAATATTTCTACCAATCACTGAATTAAGTCCTGATTCAGTCTCTATGAGTAACTACTACAGTGACTTTGTTTTGGGAGATCTTGCCATGCGCTTGACTCGACACTTACACATTAATATCATCTCCCTCTCAGCAGGGAGCACCAATGCAGGCAGGACTCCCTCCAAGCTTCAGCTGTCTAGAAATTCAGCATTTATTCCAGCCTAGCAATATATGACACTTCTGTGGTCTGACACTGATTTGTTCTCCTTCTCTCACGCTGAGAACACCTGGATACCTGATTTTCAGGCAGCAAAGGTAGGAATGGTGAATCCATCCTACCTGCCCACTGCAGAGAAGCAATGGAGGGAGAAGCATGCATTTCCTAGAAAGCCACCAGCATCACAATTGACCTGGTTTGGGGAAAAAGGGAGCAGCAGCAGCTTTTACAGCAGCCAACAGAAACTGCAGCTGCTTGGTGTTTCTCAAAGTGCCAGTTAAAGGTAATTTTTTTATTTTAAAACTTCACAGGATTAATGCAAGCCCTGTGAAAAGGCAGGATCGGTGAAATTGAGCACCCTTTGCAAACTGTATTTACAATTATGTACAAAAGAAGCATTTAAGTTTTTTAATTATTTTGTGCTTTTCTGTAATAATCTTCTGCAGGCAGCTCACAGACAAGCTCCTACTGCCTCTGCAGGCAGGAGACCCAGCAGGGTCTCCTACAGATCACCCACCCTGCTAAGAGTCAGAGCCCGTGCAGACAGCACAAGGCCTCCTCCTTTCCCTGGGTGAGCGGCACGGCCACGCTCCCAGCTGTGCACATCATCACTTCCCCTACCACACGCCTAATTAGTGCCTCCTGCCAGCCTGCTGCGAACCACGCCGCACACCCAGCGTACAAGAAAGCCGACCAGAAGAGGAACTACAGACCACTACCGGCCTCAGTGTTAGTATCTAATCCCACAAAATGCCCTTTGCTGCTTCTAGGGCATCAAGCGTTCATATAGTCCACCTACTGGATTCTCCCCTTCCACGTTAAGCCTGGATTAGTGCGTGTAGCATTAAATACTCTGTGCCGGAAAACACGCGTGGTAGAGATCAGCAGTAAGTGCTACCAGCCTGTTTCTCACATCAATGAGGTTTAAAGCACCTCGATACCGTCCAGCTTCAGAAGCTGCATTAAAGCTAGCCACATTGCACTGCCAACTTCGATGAGGTAAAAAAAAAAAAAGAAAAAAGAATGAATGTAGGACCAACAGAGCTATTTCAGCTACACATATAACTACTCATGTCCTAAGTAATTTCTTGTGGCACAGCTGGGCCCTAGCCTGGTAATTTAAGACCAGTTTTGGCTTCATTTCCCAGCAGCATCATAACATTTACTGACATCTGTTGTGCTTTTAGAGAACTTGGACCACATCTCTGATCCAAGTTAGAAGATTAAGTCTTGTGAGTCCTGAAAATTCCCTTGCTGCTGCAGCAGCCCTGTGAACACTAACAGCAGCAAATCCCTTATATTCTGTATTACCAGTGCTGTTTCATAAGGAATTTAAATCACAAAGACGCAAACACAAAGAATGAACTAGTTTTTATTGAAGGACATGAAGTTTCTAAACAAGAAAGAAAATATAGCCAAAAGTCAATAAAACAAAGATGAGCCAAGAAGTGAGCTTAACTTACAAAATCAGAGATTGGCTTGACAGGCAGGAACCCATTCTTGTGTCACACTAAATCATAACTACATTAGGAAGTGTATACAAGATATCTGAGGCACTACTAAAGCTGCCATTTCCAATGGAAGACTCCTCTCGTATAAACTAGGTTTCATTTTACCAAAACTTTTTTTAACAGTAAATTGCTACTAAATATTTCTCTGTCCGTGTAGCTACGTTCATAAAGCTGGGACTGTCGTTAAGTCACCCAACCCAGACCAAAGCAGCAAGCCTGTGATACCATGGTTAAGGCCACAATTATACCTTTAAAGACAAGGTTTTCACCCACATATTAGTCTTTTGCTCCTCAGATCCAAAATGAGGACTAACAATAGACACAGAACCATAGCTGAGCCGAAGGAAATGGGGGGAATTCACTGCAGCCTTGTTGAGCTGGTTTACATCCAAGCTCCTACGACCTCGTACATTCACACTCCTGCTTCCTGGGCCATCTCTCAAGGGATCCCAGTAAATGAAACTGCTCTGAACAATGAAGACAGAACAAGCAGTGCCTGCAAACCATTTTCTTCTAACGTTAGAAATAAAAAGATTTTTATTTTTTTTTAATATTGCCTCCCTTTGATAACCTGGCAGTTCAGTGTGGATGTCCTAGCCTTCATGACAAGAACTGCTCCTGGCAGCTGCTACTCACCTGGAGACTGAGTTAGACTGCACAAGTCAGCTCTGTTTAGGATCTCAAGCAGCTCAGCATTTAAGAGAAGATATTTCTTTCTTCTAGTGGGTTTTACTGCAGGCACAGTCCATGGTATTGCCCAACTAATTGTGCCATTCGGTCTGAACAGTGTGACAACCACTTTGGCTGTAGCTGGAGACACTTCTGAGCCAGTGAGCATCCAGCTTCAGACAAAGCACCCATTAATGCTCTCACGCGGAGAACTTTCTGGGGACATGAATAAGAAGTTTCTCTTGGCCAGAGGCCACTTGCACACTCCTGAAGATGTTCCTCTCCCTGGTTGTGCAACCAAGCATGGCCCCACCAGCAGAGGGCCAGGTGCCCATCTCCAGCTGTGCACAGATCAGTCCTGCAGTGCTCACAGTTCAACAGTGAGGCTCCTCCTGCTTTGTCTCTACATCTCAGGCTGATAATGGCAAAGCAAGAGCATTTCCAGATGGGCCCAGGCTTCTAGATTCCTTAGTATAAACCCTAAGACACAGGTGTGTTACTTTGACCACTGTTTGTTTTTTTTTCCCCCAAATCAGCATATCAGTGCCCTTGGAGCTCAGGGGAAGGAGGAGATTACAGGAACACTCACCTACAGTAGGCTAACAACTGCCAGGTTCACCTCCATTACTTTTATTGTCAGTGTGACTTTGCATGATGCTACAGAAAACATCATTGCAGCAGCTGCAGGAGATGTGGCATCCAGCAAGGGATACTGAGTTGGAAACGGTGGCACCCTGAGCCATCTAAGTATTTCTTCTATAACCTGCTCATTTTCACTCAGTGCTTGCACCCGTCTGCCACCTCATCACAGAAAAGGCAACTACCAGCAGCTAGGCAAGACCTAACACTAAAGAGAGTTAGTTGGTTCTCTTCCCTATGGCAAGCTGCCAGCCCAACAGTTTTGCTGAGCTTTGACCACAGAAGATGGGCGCTAAAGCAATTTAGGATTTCCATGTGAGAAAGCTGACATCATAGTGGGGTTTACTGTAGTCTTCTGGGAATTCCCATGCTGAAATACTACTAGACTCTGCCCCCAGTTAAACATTCACTCCAGGATCAGGCCAGGTTTAAAAAGGAGAAAAAAAAAAGAAAAAGAGGCTAGTATGTTAGAGATTGAGACAAGCCAAGTGCAAGGAGACTTCTGCCATCACTGAAAGCTTCATCTTGTGATTGTGCTCTTGGGTTTGGTGCCTTCTGGTGGCCTGCAAACCATGCCCAAGTTGAATGGCTGGAAATCAGGCTCACTGGGTGTGTGTTACACAGGGAGGACAGTCTGCCTGCCTATCTTCCGGGCAGAGACAGATGACTTGGTCTTACCTGTATCTGTACAAACACACTGACTTCCCCATTTGGGCAAAATAAATAGGAAGAATAAATCTCAATCTCTGAAACTTAAGTCTCCCTATAGTGTCCAGAGATACTTGGTGATCTTGCACTCAAAAAACCACTTGAAGAAGGAGAAGCTGGCACTCAAAATAGCCCTGCTGCAGGTATAACTGAGGATGCTGGTACCTGAACAGACAGATAAAGCTCTAATGCTAGTGCAGCTGTTCTAGAAACAGTTTGTTTCCACTTCAGAAAAAGCATTTTTTGAACTCTCTTTACAAAATTAATAAGAGTTTTGCTGGAGCAGTGGCAGGAATATTTGAGGCTGCTTATTCAAAGTATCATGCTACATTACTGGCATCTCTGGCAGCATGTGTGGAAGCTCTCCAGTTATGTGTGCATGGGTTGACACCCTAAGCACCTGCCTCCACTTGCCAGGCTTCACGGTCCAGAAGATTGTCTCTTTTATTAAGAGCTGCATTAGCCTACAACAATTTTCTGGGTGCTGGGCTATCTTGTCTAAACCAAGAACAGTTGGACTAGGTGGTCTTTGAGGTCCCTCCCAATCTGGTATTCTATGAACATCTTGCTGAAGATCAATCTCATACTTTGAGCTTCCATGACCTGGCTAAGTAATTTACTTTCTTGAAGCAGATTTACACACAGGCATGTCTCTGGAATGGTTGAACATGAGAGTGTATGATATGCTTCTGATTTATCCTAGTCATTTTTATAGCTTAGTTTGCTCAAATACAAGTAGTCATGACCAGAGTGTATCTCAGTTTCACAGCATTTCATACCAGGCTTGACAGAGTTTCTACAAACTCACCTATTCATTCCCCTATTTGCATACTTACCAAAACACAGCAGATTGCTTTATTTGGTGAAGCGAGCCACACCACTCTCTTCTGCTGAGTGAGGAGATATCCAAGCTAGCTCGACATATGAACACCCTTTCCTTCAGCCTGTTTTAACTATTTTTAGACAATTCCTTAAACAGGCACCATTCATGAGTCAGTGAATGACTAATTGCCTTGATTCTCTCCGTATGCAAGCCAGGCTGCATGCAAGAGGAAAGATCTCCTCAAGGGGCAGCCAGTCACACGTTCTGTTAAAAACACAGGGCAGGTCTTGATGCAGTCACCTCTTTCATAAGCGGCAAGGGGAAAGGAGTATTTATAGCATCCAAAGTGTAAACCATAGCACTGTGCTGCAGTGTTACACAACTTCGCCCTTTTCAGCGCGGCAGGCAGCAGTTCTTCTGACCAGACTCCTCAAGGCTGGTGCACCAGCCTTTATTTTAAGGAGGGATACAGGCTTCCAGAAACCGAACAGCAGCACCCAGGAATTGCAGCCGAAACCATTGCCTGTGCTGGCTGCTGTGGGGAAGCCAACTAAGCACTCAGGTAGCCCCCGTGACTCCTTTGTCAGCCACTGCGTTACCGGTGGTGAGCCCTCCTGTTTGGAGCTGGTGGCAGGCAGCAAGTAAATCCAGGCAGAGGCAGGTAACGCTTACTCAGGGGGAGTAAACAAGCCAGCTGGGCTGCTCCACCAGCAACCACAGAGCCAGAAACACAGCAGCACCCTCTCCTAGTGCAGTGTGTTAGCCTAGGATTATAACTCTGTACCGACAGGGCTGGTCTCCACGTAGTCCCACTGTGCCAGTGTCTGTAATCCTGTGCGAGCCAGCGAGCTCCGACAACACCCATGAGAGCGGGATGGTGAAAGGGATGAGAATTACAGAGAGACGAATCCTAGCTCAGACCTCAGATTTAGTTTTTCAAAACAAGACACACACACCCCCCCCCCACAAACTCCACAGTAATACCGAAGTGCTATAGTCTCAATTTGAGCTTTGGCCTAGTAAGGAAATGGAGCCCGTTCACATGATATGCTTAATTTGTTTAATGACTGCTAAACACAGACACCCACCTTAAGTTAAAAATCAAAACACAGAGTTCACCGAGGCCCGCAGAGTGTTAAGCTGCTGCTTCTGACACTACAAAGCACTCTTGCTTGGGCTGGGGGGCAAAAGCAGGATCTGCCAGCCCCAGTTTGCCACAGTACCAGCTCCTGCAGATGCACGTGTAACAGCTGCATTACAGCAGGCAGAAGACCAGCTCTCACGCTAAATGTCTGCTTTCAAAAGAAGCAGACCAGACAGCACCACTGCTGTAATCACAAGGACAAGATGCTCAACTGCTTTGGCCTTCAGTGGCTCCAAACAACTCCAAAGTTGTTAAACGCACATCTTGGGCTGCCTTGTGTTAGGTACCACATAGACCTTACACTCCCAACGTGGGCCTAAGGAGACAGTTACTGAAGAACACATCCCCTCACATACAGTCCTCACCTCCTGCAGATCACCAGGAAGTTACCTCCCTGCTGTAACGACCATGCTCCATTTCAAAAGCTAATTACACATGGCTAGACAAGAGCCATCTACAAAATGGCTGTTCTTGATGATTGTTAATACACAGATGCTTAAAGAGACATTTTCCAGACCAGATGGATACACAAGGCAGAGTACAACACTGAAGTGAAAGCTAGCATTGATATTTCTACCTATGTTCCAACTAGTTGCCATGTCAATGACTAATATGACATCTAGATAAAGCCAGAATCCTCAGTTTGCTGAAATATCGCCTGAAAGAGCCAGCAGAAGGGTGCAAAGCAGGTTGAGTCATCTGCAGTGCAGCACAAATATTCAAGGTACCTTTTATACTTCTGATAAAAGCAGAACTAGTGCAACTGAGGTAAACTCGGTACATGAACGAACACTCTTGAAATTCAAGCTTGTATGTAATTAATTTTAACCATTTACATTAAATTTGAAGGCATACAGGGTAAGAGTAGCAGTCAGAAAGAACCACTTCAGACTACTGCAGGTGAAGAGGATTTCAAGGTCAAGACAGAAATTTAATGAGGTACATGTAAGATGAGAATACAGGCAAGAGATCTCATCATTTGGACAGAGAAAGCCGGACCTTGCAGGAAAGTCATAGGAAACTTGTACAATTGTGTGACTAAAAGCAACACTTAAATAGCTCTAACACTATGTGCCATTGCCCATCAGTACCAAGAAAGGATCTGGGGGGAAACTAAAACTCCTTTTTCTTACTGTATTTAAGCACATCATAGATATTATTCTTGATTTGAAGTGGCACTCATGACTTAACTTTAGAAGAAATTTGTGTGACACATAAGCAACCACCCATAAGTGGCATACCGGGGAAGAGAAGACAAGATCTATGGTAGATCAACAGTTTGCTTTTAGTAAGCACTGCAGTGTGGATGAAGAAAAGCCTCCAAACACAACAGTAGAGAAAAAAAAACAGAACAGCCTAGGTTGAGCAACAAGATAAACTGCAGTAGCAGATTGACAGTAAGAGCTCTTACAAGAGGTACTGCATCTATGGAGAATCGTAGGAACAGGTGACATCTCAAGAAAAAAAAAAAACACAACAATAAAAAACCCCACAAAACCAGAGAGTTTCAAGAGCACCTTTTCTAATGTGAGCCATCACTTTCTATTGAGACCTTTCTGGTATCTAGCTTCTGGTGAATTTTGAACAACTTGTTTTTCAGCTTCGCCCTCCCTTTTTAAGGTTGCAAAATTTCTCTAGCATTCAGCTAGAAAACAGATAAAAAATAACCTTCTAGCAGGTCCTCATGCGTATGCCAGTAGCCACACAGCATCTCCTTATTTTGAAGCCTCCACAGAAATAAGTCATGTTGCTTTCCCTGCAAAGACTCATCTAAAAGGTCCTCCACTTTCTAAACAATGGGATCATCACATATTAAGTATCTGTGACTGCAGAGATCATTTAATCTACAAAACCCCACACTACATCTCCAACAGCTGCCATACAGAACTCCATGCAGCATACAGCACACCACCATGCTCAAAAACTGCAGTATCCACATGGTCAGTTTGGGAATGGGATTCTCTCTTACTCCATTCATAGAAAAATGATACCCACGTATCTGCAAAAACCCAGTACCTGAGCACAGGACTTGCTTTCATATGGAATAAACTGAGGCTACCAAAACCCAGGGATGGCAAAGAACAAAAAATTCATACATATTGGTATGCTAGCCACAATCCCATGAAGCAACTCTTTCCTATCTTATATTTTTGGAAACTTAGTCTTAATATTGTCTGGCTGTTAGATCAGAGCCTGTATCTCAGGCACACTGCACCTGATGTACAATGCCTACACCCTATCAAATTACCATGCAGTAATAATCAGTTTGCAGCAAAAGCTGACAGTGTTTTGAGAATACAAGCATAAGTACAGCCTTTTTCATGGGAATTCTACCGCAGACACACATGGAAATGTCTGAACCCTAAAATAATTTGTGCTGCTAAGTAGAGCCTTATCTATGCTGGGATAAAATATGTTGATGTTAAAAGAAAATTATTTACCCACACTCAACATAAATATTTTCATGCTTGTTTTTTCCAGTGACTAGCAAGCAACATTAAAAGCTTTTAGTCAACATCGCTTTAAGGTTCATCAGCAGTTAATGATCAGTAACTATTTCAAATTGATGATTCAGGTTCAACCATACCATCAGGAGGATGACTATTTTGATTTTAAGAGGTAGTTCATTGCTTGTAAAGAGGTGTTACACTGCCAGATTCAGACATCTGCATGTTACTTAAAGCATGAGCTGCTTCCTGACAGAGTCCTATCCAAAGCATGACTTGGAGGAGCCTCTAGTGGTGATAAAGTAGATGTGATTATGAATTAACAGGTGCTCAAGTACAGGCTAACAGCCCTGCTGGTATTCACACTAGCCTACAGATGCATTACTCCTAGTCAGGTTACCAGCAATCAGCATCTGAAAGCCACACACACACTTGGTACCAAGTAGGCACCAAGTGCTCGATCTACAACTTTTACCTTGCCTTGATTCAGTAAGGGAGCAAACAAGGTTGCTTCTTGTCCCCTTCAGCCTGTAGGTAACATTTAGTACATAAACCAAATAAAAACTTCTGGAAGTTTGCTAGAACAGGGAGCAGTGTCTGTACCTGATTTTTGCACCACATTACATACTGACACAGGTAGACCACTATTTTTTAAATAAATTGTGTCTATGCACAGAGAAAGTAAGGATGTTTAAGATTTGCTCTGCAGAAACACACCCTTTGAGCAACTTTAGACATTAGAGAAGTTATCTTCCATAGGTACCAGGAATGGAGCACGTTTTGCTGCTGGAAAAGGACTTTTGCAGAGCATGAACTCTGTCTGACAGTATCAACTGGAAGCAGTTCCGTTTGCATGCCATTTGGCAGGCCTGAGAGCGGGTATCATTAACTATGCAGTTTTCTCAATTTTGTGACCTTTTGCAGCCACTCCAATGTAGCACATCAACTGGAAAGCCAGTTCCACTCTTTCAGGAATCCCTGAAACATTGCACTTTGATAAGCATTAATACTGAGGCAACACTTCTCTTTAGCCTAGCACGAAAGAAAAGCAAAGAGCCCCACATTTGGCGATTTGCCTGCATCCACTCACATACCATTTCGGTTCCAGTAAGAGCCCTTAAAGAACCGGAGGACTCACAGGCTCATCTGGCATCAGGTACTGAATGAAACAGCCAACTTCTGCTGGTAGTTAAAAGGCTTAGACACTGGAAACATAAATGCTGTTTCAGCACTTTGCAACAACAACTGCAGACTAGACAGTGTCAAGGTACTTCAGAGGTTTGTTTTTTAGCAGCTGAAACATTTGTCTGACAACCATAGTTCTCCATCTTCCTTATGGCTCCATCTGATATGCTGAGTAAAACTTTCCCAAAATCAAATCGTTAGCTGAATCACTGTTGAATTACTCCCCCCCACCCACCCACCCTGATACTACCAGAAGTCATACAGCTGTTTGCAAACTAACTTAAAAGCCATCTACATGTGATCAGTATATTTACAGTAACTGCCACTTGTCAGGGATTGGTTTAGAAGACCTGGATATAATGAAATAAAAAAATATAGCCCTCAAGGCATTCTCTGCCTACTAATATGTAAAAAGCTAAGCATCATCATATATTATTTAAATTATAAATATAATAAACCATGCTGCTGTGTTAGATCTCTGGATGAAAATTATACTGCAAATTGACTGGAAGTCAAACACAATTGCTTTCCCCCTATGTAGCCTCCAAAGCTATACTTTTACCTGGTTACAATTATATTCCTGTATGGAATTAATTTCCTAAAAATAAAAAAAAAAAACAAAACAAACCCAGAGTTCTCCAGATGCTACTGTGAATCAAGCATGTAAAGATGTGCATTTAAAAGCTCTGAATGTCTTGGCAAATTTTAAAGGAGATGACAGTATTGACTGTACAGGAGCAGCCACATACTGGAAATTTTAGTGTAAGAAATGCTTTATGCCACACATATGTTTTCAGTTTCGGAAGTATCTAGCCATACAAGGGCAGTAACAGAACATAACAGCTCACAAAAAACATCTTAAGTTAAGCACCCTGTCACATTGCTAAGTTTCAAATCACCTGTGGAAGAATTACCTGCACTACAAGGGTGGTGGCATGGGGGACAACTGCAGGAACAGACTCCAAGCACTTTCCCAGACAAAAAAAACCCAACCGGTTCCCTCTGTTCCTATTCTTGGACATTCAGCACTATTAACTAGAACCACTGCTCAGTCCCTCCCTACTCCATCTTGTCCCGTTTTTCATATCCTCTGAGGAAAAGCGTTTTTAATCGAGCTCAATGGTCTCCATGCCGCTGAAGGCATCTGGGAAGTCAAGTGTCAGATCCAAGAGGCTCCTTTGCTGCACCAAAAGGGTTCTGCATTTCCCAGGTCACTACAATTTGCCTCCACATCCCTCCAAAGCCTGAACTAGCCCTGTGAAACAAAGATCATGTACCTCTTAGGAACAGCTCCATCAATGCCTGTAAAGCACACCAAGGCAGGACTTTGGGTGATCACACTTCCATGCCCGCTGCAAAGAAGGATCAGCAGCCAGCCACCTTGGCCTTTCCACTACACATTTTCTGCATCAGACACACAAACAGCTCAACCAAGCATCACAACTGTCTCTGAAGACCTCTGCATACCTGAACCTTAAATTTACTCCTGCCTGCTCAGCATTGTAGCAATTTACTGTTGGTTCTGTTGCAACACAGAATATCCTGCAGATGTCCAAAACCACTCGGCCTGTAACTGTCTCACTGGAAGCAGAGGTTTAAACCATGTGCTACTCAAAGCAAAAGGCCAACTTGCTTGCTTTTTTTTAATGCCAAACACCTCAAACTCAACAACCCTCAGATCTTAAAGTACAAAGTGTCCTTTAAAGGACAGCTTCTTTTCCTATGCACCAAACTCACAGACAAGTAACATCGTTAGCATTCAATTTAATGTTCACACAAGCACTACCATCTTGAACTTGTTAATTTCAAGGAGAATCCTCACACTGCTCTTCTAAATGGAAGAGTTTCGTGGAAGTACAAAAATAGAACTGCAATCCCCCCACTTCTTTTTAAAAGAACACTTCAGTGCACTTGAGCACACCCAAACACAATGCTTATATTCTAATAAGAAGCTCTTACTACAAAGATGTAAAAGAGGACCTCTCCTCCCCTGAACAGCAATAGCTAAGCAATCACACAAAGATAAGAGAATCCCTTTTAACTCCCACTTTGCACCCACCTGTTAGTACAGTCATGAATACCTACTCTAATTGGACTGCCTTCAGAGCTTTTTAGAAAGCTTAATTATCACCTTTGGTGTCAATTAGGTCAGCAGAAGTCAGTACTTTCTGAACCTGCTGGAGAACAAGACAGTTCACTTACCACTGTCGTATGAATTTTGGAGAAGAAATCAAAACTATTACTATCTCAGTAAGTAGCAGAATCCACATATAGTATCTGTGACATCAATTATACATGCTTTTGTTTCAAGTCAGATTTAGAATTAGAGGAAGTGAAAAAAACACGCCATTCTCCACAAGGATTTCCCTCTCTGAAATAGGGTACCTTCAGCTACAGATTTCTTGATGCTTGGTATCCTCACCTCTCAGCCACACAGCTGCTGAAGGACTTTAAAGTGTTTTAACCTTAGTCCATTATCAGTATCTCCAACATTAAATATAGGCATTCAAACCAAACTAAGTCTTAGCAGCAGGACAAGGATCTGTCTCAGTCTGCAAGTCAAGACACTCAATACGGTTCCAAATTAGCATGCTATGCTTTGAAGTTTGGAAAAGTCATCCCCTCCACCCCCCAATTACCACCACAAATAGCAAGAGATTTCCTACAAATTCCGGTAACAGAAAGTATGCAAGTCTTGTTCTGAAGGTTACTGTTCAGTAACACAATGGAAAAAGAAGCTGTAAAGAAGAGATCACTTTTCTTCATGGGACTTTTTGATATTCCCAATATTTGAAGTGCTCAGGACAAAGCTTGCAAGCTTTCAGCATCCGTATTGAAGTTTGACATCACACAACTCATCTGGGTATTAAAAAAAAAAAAAATCAGAATGCTTAACAAGTTATCCCCCGTGTCTCATTTTAACATAGACAACATTTATGCTGATACACAGCATTGTCAGGGGTCCTCAACCTTCCTAACAGGATACACAAGAGCTACACTGATGACCAGCATCTATAATAGAAACCAGAGTGAACGATAAAGATACCTGCCTTTGACTGCACCACCAGTGCTCAACTTCACGTGCTACAAAATAAATGACATCATATTGATTTTGCTAATCCTTTCCAAATATTGTACACCCCAAAACAAACCTGTGATTTAAGTTAATTAGACAACACTGACAACCTAGTCAATGAGTCCAAGAGCGAAAGGGGAACACCACCTAATCCATTCATGGCTTCTGCTCTGGTATCCCCGGAAACCAGCTGCAGCTGCTTGGTTCAACTTGTGTACTATGGCAAAAATGTCTGCAATCCAGCTCTAATAACCAGCATTTCTACAACTGCTAAGTAGCATCAATAAAGCAAAGCAGCAGCTCCTCTATAGAATCTGGAGCATGAACTGCACGTGCAGGAGGAGCGTGGTATGTCCGGGGAGCCTAGGCACTCCTACCTCAGAAATGTTTTGGCCAGGTCATGAGACATTTCCTACATGAGATCTGCAGAGACAACAGTGTAAAACCGAGCTCACTTGCACAGAGCAGCCTAACGAAGTAAGGGAGCATGCCATCCCAGGATATCCCAAGTCACCTGGTTCCCTTCCTTGGAACCAACCCTAGTGACTCCTTGGCCATTTAACTCAAGAGAAATTTCCTCAACTTCATTAAATACATTTAGCTCTTTCCCAAAATACAAGCAAAAAGCATCGGCTGCAAGACTTTGTCTGGCAGCATTTCATTTGTAATTTCAATGTCCTAACAGTCATGGTCTCCAATTAAACTATTGCTTCTAGCTTCTAGAATAGTCTAAATAGCCTAGAACAGTCTAAAAATCCAAATTTATTTCAGGTGCTATGTGTGCCATTTCAGCCTGACATTCATAGCCTTGAAGTGTTTATCTGTCTGTAGAGGAAAGATACAGAGAAGGCAGCAAACCAACTACCCACACTCCAGAAGTCAGCTTTTAGACTCTTGGATTCTTCTTAGAAGATGCTTTCAGAAAGCCGTACCTAGTCCTATATTATTTTTCAGTGTGCTACACAGTTCAAGTGGTACTTACCAAACCACTATAATGCAAAATGAAAAAGGCTGTGGGGGGAACTGAGATTTACAAGGTTAACTGAGAAACTCAGTCACTTACCTTCCTGCTAACATGAAAGATGAGGAGTTCTGAGCTGCGCTGTGGTACTCCCAACCAAAATGCCCTGCAGAGACCTCAGGTGAGTCTCTGGTGTCCACCTCTAGGGGACAGGTTGCCAGCCTACACATTACTTTCAGCATCTCATCTGCATGCGCTGCAAATTGTTTGCACAAATGCCTATATTCATTTACAAGGGATAACCAAACCACATTTAAAGCCTTTCTTTTGTTGCTGTTTCTCCCCATCAAAATACACAATGCAAGTTCAGCTGCCTTAGGTTTTTTTTATTAAAACCTACCAGGCAGTATCAGGGACAAAACAATGGACTGAGCAGACATAAACAATTGTGATTTCGTGCATAAATCAGTATTGGGAAGGACAACAAATTAAAATATGACAGTTTGATTCAAGTATCAACTGCTGGGAAGTAACCTCATATTAGTGCCAAAACCAGATTTGGAGATTCTTTCAAGCTGATTTTCTGTACAGTCAGCTTCACTCTACTGTAGCACGAAGAGCCTGTCAACAGTGAGGAGGCATTTTAAAAATAACAAAATGTTACAGTGAACTCATTACAGCACTGAGGAAGCTCAAGGGGGACTAGAGGGTGAGCACAGGTGGAAAGTAGTTTGAAAAGGAGATTAAAGATGTGGCATGGACTTCTCAGTTCAGGAGGGAGATTTTAACTCCAAGAAGGTATTGCAAAGAGAAGGCAGTACCCTTGTAATCTTTGTAACAGTTGTCCAGGAGAAGAAATAGTAGAAAGCCTCTGCATCACTGTCTGATAAACTTCTATTGAACTAAGTTCAAAATATCTCTAGAAATCTGAACTTGTGTCCACGCTTTTCTCATTAATGAGGATGTCCTCCTTCTGCAGCCATCTTTGAAGAACATGACGTATCTTCTCAGTATCAAGCTTGCTACTGACATGCCTTCTCCTCACTGCTACAGATGTTTGAAGCAGCAGCTATTATGATGCTCACATGTACTGTTCTGCTTGTGCAAACGGCTGCAGAGTACCAGCTGTGAAGGGAAACAGCAAAGCACTGGAAGCTCAGTGCCAAAACAGTCCCAGAGCTTGTTTACATTTATAGCTTTAAAAAAAAAAATAAAAATTGAGGACTAGCAGGTACCGAAAGAGCAGCTAACCAGTTGGACACCAAGCAGGGCAGCTCAGGGTCCCACTGGAGTACCACAGGGAATGTGCTCTCACAGTAGGACACAAGAGGTCATCAGAATTACCACGTCAAACAGATTGTTAAGAACCAGATGAATGATGACAGCGTGGGCAGCACTGTCACTGGCATTTGAACCACTCCAAAACTAAAAGTGCATAAACTGTTGCCTCCTACTTCTTACACTCAACTATGGGTCTGATAAATCTTCAGTAGTCTAACTTAAGAAATGCCTTGGCATGCAAACACTGGAAGCCCTAAGCCAGAAGTGAAGAATAGACCAGCAGAGGCTTGTCCTCTCACCGCTCCGGGCACCACCTGCAGCCACATAACAAACTAGCCAGAAAGCCCCCCAAATTTTAACGTAAATGCTCTATTTTGGAAGAAGTGACAACTTAAACCTTTAGTTCTGGAGTTAAGCGTCAATGGTTTAGGCAGGATACACTTAGACCAAGCAGCCACTTGTTTCCTTCAGTAAGCGTGGGATATACAGGAAAAAATCCAACCAGGAGCCTTTGGTTACTACTGAAACCCTGAACAAACGCCTGTTACCTTTCCTAGGAGAAAAATCCTGACAGGACAATTTTGTATATGTTAAATTATTAAATTATTAAACCCACAATGTCAGTTGTGGGTTTAAGTGTCGATAAACTGAAAACTGCATACATGCATGCATACATACGCTCTCAGTAGTCTTCTACTCCAGGAAATAAAAAAAAAAAAACAACCAGGGTTTTCCTTCCTTTTCCATCCTAATTCCTGAGCAATATCTTAGCAGCTGTAGTGCAGGGGGACAGCATCAGGGAAAAAATAATCTAAGCAAGTTAAATTAGTGACCTACTTGCTTGTTTAGTGATAAAGGCAGCCAAGCCAGCAATTTTTGACCAGATTTAGTGATCACCTGATTTACAATGTAGACTTCAGAAATATGGCTTCAGCAGCACACATGCCTCTGCAGAGGATGTCATTAACATCCCACATGTAACTTTTTGGGAGAGTGGAAGCAGCAAGCACTCACCAGAAGGCAGCTCTTCCACAGCCTAGTTACAGCAGAAAAATGCCAGCCTCTGCAGTACACTGGGCTTTCAAGAGAGCTCTAATTCACTTACATTTGCATACCACAAGTTGTACAGTAACCATCATTTTCACAGCTCATCAGTAACCACAAACTCCTTGTTGCACTTCTGGGCAGGGTTAGCTTTGCGTGTTTTTGAGCACCTGGCAAGTCACAGCCTGGTTGCACTGGACACTACACAATCAGTAACACAGATCTCACCCTTAAAATACAACAACAGCACTGACTGCCGCCTGCGAAAGGGGACAAGTTTCAAAATATACTCCTTCACGCTCCATATGAAGGGATTAACCTCATTAGAGTACCAGATTGTTTGCTGCTCAAGTTACTCGGCAGTATTTTCAGTTAGCCTCTTCCCAACAGCGAGCGTATCAACGTATGAAAGCAGAAAAGGATTAATCAGATGCTGAAATGAACACTGGGCACTAGCTACAAGGTCAGTTCCAGGTGCTTTTCAAAACACCACAGCAAAAAAACAACGAACCAAAAACTTTTGAGTCAATTTGGGCTTCATAGGAAAAAGTACTTTCTCCTGCTGGCAAGGTGTCTCTTGTGCTAGCAGTGAATACACTGGCAGCTTTGCTGAAGATCCAGTATGTTTTATGGCTTCAAAGTGTTTAATGACAAGTATCTGGAAGACATCTACATAATTAGTTATTGTTTAGTGTTGCTTAGCCAAATCATGTCATCTTTTCAAGACAGAAAGCCTGTAGAGATACAAAGGTTGAACATCGTGGCTGTTTGCAGCCCATATCAACTGCAAGTGGGACAGCATTTGAGGCTCAATACCCCTGGTCTTCCTCAGAGGTGGAAATCAAGGAGTCAGATGCTAGGGAAGTGACCTCAGGAGCATCCAAGCAATGACACTTGCAGCACAAGCTCCTTGGTGTTTGCTGCAACGCTGCCCAGCCTTGCAGGGCACTGTGTCTGTGGACACCAGATTTTGTATTTCACATAGGGCTGTTTCACTGGCTGCAGCCATCAGGATTAAAATGCTGTCATTCTTCTATCAGCAGGGAAAAAAAAATAAATTTTCTCAGCAAATCCAAAGCAGGGTAACCCATACCACGCACTAAGCCATATGTGCTGCAGGGTTCACATCCATTGCACAATCCCTTCTGCACTGGACATTGCAGCCTATATTATATGGGTTTTTTATACTTCTGCTCTAATCTCCAAAATAAACATACAAGGCAGCATATCTAATTACATCTAATCTCATTTGCTTTTTTACTGTGAACAGTTAGCTTTAAACACAGCTAGTGCAACATCAGATTAATGATCATGGAAGTCTGCACCACTAGTTCATTATCCTTACAGCTCAGTAGTTTAACACAAAAAGCCATAACAGCAAGATTTTTAATTTGCAAATTAAACACTGACTGGTCTGACATTCTTGTACATGTTATCATAGGACATTAAAGTTGCTTCCAATGTGAAATGATGTCTTTAAAAATCACAGCTTCATCTAAGAGACAACTGACTACAGCAAACTAATGAGAAAATTTCACTGGAAAAAAACCTAAGAATATGCCAAAAAAAAAAAAAAAAAAATCGGTGACAAAGTGTTTATAAGGATGGATTTTAAAGTCATCTTCCTGTTACACTGAAAGATCTTCTCCCAGAAATACATGAGTAGGCACTGACCACAGAGTAGTAATAGGTTGAGGCTACCTCCTTACCCTATGTGAAACAGAAGGGCCCTCCAAAGAGATAAGAACAGATGTTTAAACAGGAAAAAAAGGGATCCTGCACTCTCTAGAAGAGATTAATTAATAGCTACTTACAAGTAGCTTTATCCTTAGATTTTGTGGACACTGTTAGAACCAGATAAGCATTGCATGGGTGAGCATGACAGGTCTGGTGCTTCCAAAAAGTGAACCTCAGGAGACAGTGCTGACCTAGGGACCCACCCTGGGAAACTCCAGGTGGAAAGCCAGGATTCTCCGTATGTTCCTCCTCGGTAGTGTTCGGTGTCCTGCCCAACAGAAGCAACAAGGAAATGCCTTGACATGTCCTGAACATTGAAGTCTGGGAATTTAATACTGAACTCAAGGTTACACGCAAGCATGTGTATGAGGCTGACTCAGAGCCTGCCTGAAATCCTGTACATGACCACTTCTACCAGTTCAGATGATTGTCCTATTTTCCTTATAGGAAAAAAAAAGGCACTAAATTGGGACACCTTATTCAGTCAGCTGGCACTGGGGCATTTAGCCCAAAGGCACTTTAACTTGCATCCTCCACGATGTGTGTGGATGCCCTACCCTAAAGGGCATTAAGCACAGCTCTCTTCAGCTTTCCCCTTGGCATCAGGCCACTGCCCAGATAGGAATGCAAAAGCCCAAGCCAGAAGACAAAAGGAGCCTGACTGCTCAGAGCACAGACCCTGGAAAAAGCTGTCAGGATTATAAATATTTCACACTGGAAAGTGAGCTGATAAACAGGAGCAATCCCTCCTTCCAGCTGAGCACCTTAGGCTACAAAGGCACATTCCCACACTCCTGGCTGGTTTTGGCCCTTCCCCACTATGCAGCCAAGAACCCAGGAGGTAAAAGTTTTGACAAGGGGAAGGAAGGATTCCACAGTGTAAACTCAGTCTGATAACTATGTTACTTACCCCCACAAAACAGAAGATATGGGCTTAGTCCCTTCAAGATGAGGAGGGAACTGAACACATATCGAAGCAATAAGCCCAGGTTGACCAGTACTTTTGGCTGAGAGCCACATACTAAATTTCTTGCACAAGCCAAAGCCCTGAGGAGGGCACAGTTGTCCCCAGACAAGAGATGGCAGAACCCCTTCATGTCTCACTATGAAGCTGAGCACTTACAATAAGTGGGGTGGCCCTTAACATCACTCTTCTCTACTGAGGTTGTTGACACTTCAGGCACCTCTGCACAATTTTAGTTCTTTACCCTACTTACCACAGATTGCTCTAAAACTGTGATAAGAGTTACAAGGCAAGATCATATGGGATAAAAATATTGCAACAAAAGCATAGCAGGGATTATTTAAGAAACCTGTATTATTCCTTAAGTAGAATTTTGACCTTGAACAACCAAACTTGCCTAGAACAAATGTGTCTGAGAAAAGAAGAACAAGGAATCAAAAATCACAAAGTGAAGGCCTCTCCAGCATCCTAGCAGAGCTAAACAACCTTCAGATCAGACACCCAAAATGTCTGAACACCAATTACCATTCCTCTTTTATCATAGCTATATGTAAGAAGGGCATGGATAAACAAAGTTGCAGAATGGGATCCAGTGATGCAACTCACAAATTTGCACAGAACAGGACAGAGATGCTTTGTTTTCTTTGTGACTGTGAAGCTTCCTACAAAATACTCCATACTTCGGTAAGGAGGCTTATCAAGCACTCTTAAAAGCCTCCTATGTCAAGTGGGAACACAACAGCTTCGGAGCTGAAGAAGAGATCCAAGCTCAGGGCTGGCAATTAGGCTGAGTATCCCTCCGAACGATTTCCCACTCACTGTTCAGCAATAAAAGCATAACAGGTCAGCACAAACAAAATTTCAAAGGTTTGGTCAAGAGTTAAACAATACATAATCACCTGTATTTTGATAATTATTGCTAAGCAACATTAAGGCCAACAAGTTAGCAGAATTGAAAAGGGATTAGGCATTACATGGTTAATAAGAACATCCACAATTACATTAGCTAGGATGAAACAGTTTATAAAAGGATTAAAGGAATACCAAGCCCTGTGGCATGAGTCAGCCACTATATCATAGATAAATTGTTCTTTCTGATTGTTTTGCTTAGCGTAGAACAGTAGAAACCATGCCCATTGTTCTAGCAACTGTTAGCTAAATCACACCAAGGATTAGTCTACTGAAACCAAAAATCAAACTAGATTTCACTTGCTCAGGTTCAAGCTTCTCTAGTGGGCTTGTTCAACTGTATGTTATATTTATCTTGGACTAAGATCAGCTCAGGCCAAACTTTAGCTGATTTATATTCACAAATGCTTGCAACACATTAAACTAGAATTGAGACATTTAAGTCACAGAAGTTGTTGTGATTCACCCTCAAAGCCAGGTCATCACAACGAAACTCCCAGACCATCACAATGAAACACCTAAGTAAGCAATTCCCTGCTGATTTCAGTAACCAGCTACTACCTGAAGCTAGAGGGGAAAAAAACCCAAAGGTTTCTAACAAGGCTTGCCTTGTCCTGTCCTAAAACAGATCAACCAGAGAACCAAGATCCTTCTCCATTCAGTAGAAGCTTTGTCACGGGTGGTAGGACTACTCACTCCTTTTAGAAGAGTTTAACCACTTTGACCTCATACCTTGGACTCCAAGCTTTTGGCCCCGCGCAAGTCTAATAGAATAATTAAAGATGTGCAGAAACCAAACATTTTTTTAGCAGCCTGCCCTCCTTGCATGTACAAAGAGCAGCTTAATTTGCCATTAGCCCCATGAAACGGCAGAGGAATTCAGACAAAGGAGCTATAATTACCAAGTCATCTCCAGCTAAGTGTCAGCTACCATATGCTCTCTTCAGAAAACCCAGACTACTCATGTGCCTAGTTTATAAAGCTCCCTATATCAAGCTTCATTTTGACAAGAGGGTGGTTTTGATTGTACCAGGCCTTTTTGGAATTTTTAGCTGCTAAAATAGTGAAAGTAGACAGATAAAAAAAGTAGCTGATCCAAACAGTAAAGCAGTCCACTGCAAATACAGAATTCAAAGAGTTTATATCAAGCACTTCAGGTTTCATCCCATACTCTCTCACTTTTTTTAATTAATTTTTTAAATTATTTTTTAAATATTATTTGCCCACTATAAGAAAGATTTGGAAAATGTACCACTCTACTCCCAGAGGTGATCTGTGAACCTTAACCCATTGATCAGTGTCAGATGAAGTCTCAGAAGCCTTAAGAAGTCTGAAGTCTTGTATCTGAGATTAGCACTTTCAGCGTAATAACACCTTGAAGGGTCAGAGGGAGATGTGAGACAGGTTAGAAGCTTACAAGCCAGAAAGAGGGGAACAAACTAACAAGGTATTTTTGCCATTGCTCTTTCAGCAAAAGCTACTCGCAAATAAAAAAAAAAAATCAAATACCAACCTACCATCGGTATCTGCATTACACCAGGGACTGCAATTTTTAACTATAACATTTCAGTACTGCAGAAGCTGATGTCAGCTTCCCTCTAATTTGGCAAGGCTTCAGAAGTCCAAACAACTATTAATTGTAACACTGGCTTACTTGCCAGTAGAGAAAGTTAGAGGAGATTTTGCCTATGCTAAACAACATGGCTAAGCAGAAATAGCTGGTCAAATGATCAAAGCTTTGAATGAAATAATCAGTGCACTAAACTGCATCTTCATCACAGAAATGTAAGTCTGCCCAGTATCCTGATCATTACCAGTAGAGCCAAGTAAATTTTAAACATGCAAGTAAAAAAACCCTACCATAAATATAGTGACTGTTCCTGTATCTGTAGGGTAGGACTTTTCCTAGGAGAAAATGAAACAGGGGAAAATGTCAAAGGAAATTGATCCTACCACCAATTTTCACCACTTACTACCCTTTGCAGCAAAAAGTAGCTTATGAGTTTTCCACTACCATTTGAACGAAGGCTTTCACTACAAATTTTCACAAGTTACTACACAAAGAGGAGCTCAGATGCCAACTATTAGATGAGAAGCAAAAAACATACACCTAGTCTTCTGTAACTTCTCCAAGCACCTGGTGTTCTGCTTAAGATTCAGTGCCTGTAGAAATACCTGTCATAGTTGGCAGTTCAGAATATGCTTGTGGCAGCAGGAAACAATTGGCTCAAACCCGGCTTGTTTTATTCAGTCAGGCTTTCTCTGGGGTTTGGGGCTTTTTTTGTGCCAACGTGCAAGAGAATTAAATGCTCCATAAGGAAAGTAAAAGATCGAAACTTACCAGTTTTACCTACAGAACCACAAAACAGCACATGCAATTATGATTAGCAAAACACACATGGTAAGATGTCTCAATTTCTCACCACAATAAGCACTACAAGGACCTAAGCCAATCCCATACACAGTTGCAGCTCCTGCAATTTAGCTCCGACATGGAATACGATTCTCCTATCTGCTTGCATATAGTGTTTCCCTTGCACTGGGTTTTACTGCAATATTTGTATTACTACATCAAACAGCGGGGCTGCAAAATGAAGCACCCCAGGAGCACTGGAATTCACACCACATTCAGAAGCCACTTTTTTGGGGAATGAACGCACCGTGGGAGGTCAGTGTTTCTCCCCAGGGATCTTGCTTTGTGCAGCAAGAGGGCAGCCAGACACTGTCAACACACAGGAAGAACCATCAGGGTTGCATCATGCAAGAATCCCACCACTGAAGACAGCAGCTTCCTATTGTAGTCAAATCAACTCCCCAAAAAAACCTCAAGGTGCTCATCGCTCCTGGTTCTTCTGTCAACCCGTCGCCATTTCTCAATCTTAACATTTGCTAGCTATTTTCCTAGAGATATTTAAGAGACTGCAGTTGCTAAGACAACCGCTTCATCAACACCAGCACCTCAGCTCATCTATCTTGGGCTTTCCTTCCGTTCACCATGACTTCTAGGAAATCAGCTGCCAGAAACAGTAATTTTAAAATCTGGCTTTTTTTTTTTAATCTTTTAGTAGCCTTTGAGATCTTCTGTCCCAACAATCTCAAGTTCCTTTCACAGGAACAGATTTGTTTCAACTATACCCTCAGAAGTGGTTTCCTGTAAAGCTGGAAGAAGTCCGATAGCTTTAATTCCAAGGCACTGAGGCGATGAAGTGGAAGGTGCGATCAGAGGTATACATCCAAACCAGGGTTATGCACACCTATGCTGTCACTTCCAATAACTCACTGAAGTCTCCTTCTGTTTTGTTTTCTGTTACCAAGAGAAGCGGAGAATGACTCAATATTTCTTGTAATACTTACAAGCTGAGCTAGGCACCTTGAAATGCATGCCCATATAGGTGTCTTTTAAAAAAAAATGAAAATCACAGAACTGCCACAAAGAAATTAGTAAGTGGATAATCCCTACAGCTATATGCATGTTTTAACTAAGTGAGCCTTAAGCTGTCAGACTCTCCTGCCGCGGCAGCCATGGAACCTGGTGGCCAATTCAGTTAAGCTCTGAAAGCAGTTACGTCCTCCTAGAAACTGTGTGGTATCTTCTGAGTTCTACAACAGTAAAAGTAGGGGAAATAAGACCCTGCATAGCCCGCCCCGTCCCCTAATTCATCTATGTAAGACCCAAAAAGGAAGGCATCACAACAACAGATTTGATCAGAACTTACATGTTATAAAATATGGGATAAACCAACAGAAAACAGTTAAGCCCGGTTTGGTTAAGTTCTGCCACCACCAAAGCTACCAGTGTCTTTGCACCATACCAGCATCTTCATGGCCCTCCCTCCTGTGAATTAGAGATTTACAGCTGCAACTGTACCAGCTTTGCGTCTGTTAGTGTGGATACTGGCAGTGGTCTAACCATGGCAACGTGGGATTACGCATGGGCTGCAAAAACCAGCTCCTAAGCTGGGTCAATTCACAACTGGTGTTAAATATCACGTTGTCACTACCAGATCACTGCTCTGCTTGAGGCAGGTCAAATGTGCCATTGCTGCAATGCAGACACACTTAAAACACTATAAAGTGATCTCCACGGTTTAGTACCGCGGACCTTGGTGGCTTGCCATGGTTGACACAGCGTCATTGGAGAAAGCCCTGAGTATTCCCTTCACCACATCTATTAATACAAGGTTAGCATAACTAGAGCAGGAGAGGACTTTATATTCTGCCTGAAACTCAAACTCGACATGGCAATCACATTAAGCTGTGACCAAACATTATTTTAGCGAGTAAGTACGGTACAACAGCATTTATCAATGCATTTATAATTAAAGCAAAGAAGCCTCCGGCAGTTAGAAACACCAGCTTCCCTTATACAAGGAAAGGTACCTGCAGGTCAGTTGTGCTGTAGTTTTCTATTTAAAGTGCTTGCTAAGTGTAGAATTTGGCTTCCTGCCCATGTGTTTTAAGCTCAGTGTTGTGGCATAGCCTGGGTAATTGCACTTCGGGTGACAAGCACAACAGAACTTGGAGGCATGTCAGTAATACACTCCAAACCTCATCGTCGCTTACTAGAACCAAATCTTGCCTTGGGAAGGCACCGGCTCCACGAAGCACCACACCAGGCAGCTTCCCCAGCCGTGCCGTGGGGCTGTGAGTCGTTTCACACCTCCACACTCGACACCAAATCCCACACACCGCTTTTGCTACGCTAAGAGGCTTTATTTTGAACCTGCTCTTCAAAGCACAGAGGAGAAGACCTAGGGTGGCGGTAGTAGAAGAGCAGAGGGGCTGGAACAATTAAGAGAGTGCAAGAAATCCCAGAGGTGGGGGGCAAAGAAGTTGGGTAGCTGTGAAATCAGCGCGGATCCCTCTGACATTTCCAACAACGAGGCAGCCAAGGCATTGCTCTGCCTCCTCCAAGGAGAAGCTTACCCAGATTCTCCCCGATGCACTCTGAGCATTATTTGTGAAGCCTGCATAGCACACATCTCCCCCAGCAAGCCTACATACCCCAGGCCCTGACTTGATGCCTTTCTCTTCAACACCAGGAATGTCCCCCCCTCCTCCCCCAGGTTAAGTTACACAACCCCAGCTTTATTTTTTGCTCATAGAGAATTGCTGCAGCTGCCTCACGGACAAAGTCTGTGCAGAGGAGTGTGACTTGTCAGTACATCAGGATCTGTGCTGGAGCGCTTCAGGAACCTGCTCAGGTTTTTATTTTTAAAAACCAGGAATAAGCAGAAGTCCTTAGTCCAAAAATCTCTTTGCTTCTGTGCTTAAGCAGCCTGAAAGCTCTTCACTTGACAATTTCTTCAGCTATTCCAAATTTAAGTGCTGTACTTGTAAACATACAAGTTGAATTTGTTTTGGAAGAAAGCTTTCCCATGTGCTATTTATAAAAAGCAAAATGCTTTCTACCTACAGATTTAGTCAACTATGCTATTATAAGATATACCCATTTTATGTAAAAATGTTAATTTATCCAGGATCATGAATACGAACCCATTACAGATAAGACTTTCCATCCTTATCCTGTTTACTAAATTATACTGCCTCTCACTGTTGTCAAAGAACATTTTGGCCCTACCTTACATTCAGTCAAAGCTGTACAAAGCCCCCATACTTCTACATGGCTCTTCCAATCCCAGCCCTGTGTCCTTCAGATGAGCACCTCTTACACTCACCAGCAGACCTAGAACAATGCACTGCATTGGCTCTTTCATCCTGTTTGTGCAGCATCCGCAGACTATTCTCGACAAGTGCCACGCTTCACCCACACAAAGGGCCTAACAGATGATGAATTCTGGATTGTGCATCCCTTTCACCCGGTCTAACATCGGATCATAGCAATTCACATTCAGAGGAAGTGTGACAACAACAATATTTAATGGCTTTACCAAACAAAGCTCAACCAAACATATACTGAAGAAAGCTTTGCTGGCTGCCACCTAGCAGAAGACAGAATTTGGTTGGCCATACGAGCAACTAGCAACAGACATAAACCTTTCTTGGAAGGAAGAGGCTGATTTCACATAACTCTCTTATCTCAAGTTGACATCACCAAGCTATTAATCTGCAAATTAAGATCCAAACAAGTCACCCAAGCAGGCTTTAGGCTCCGCCTAAATTTTGTCACCCTCAGTTTTTTCTGCATTACTACACACATAGTAGTCTAAGAAGACTGAAGTCCCTTCCAAGTGTAGCGAATCTCCTTTCCAATGTCACCATCATCTTCTGCCATAACACACCACCTTCATAATTTTTTTTTCATAGAAAGATTTAGAATAGAGTTTAGACCCACAACAGTGCAAGAACCCCACTATTCATACCACATTTGTTTGGGGAAACATACCGTATCTGCTGTTCTTTCTAGAGTACAAAAGTCACTGCTCTATACTTAACAAGAGAAGGGAAGAAAGCCTAAAACTGATACCCCCTGCTATGAGCTAATGCATGCCGAAGAAAACAGCTAGGAGATCACAAATAAATCAGTGCATACAAGAGTTAAAGATACAGAACTGATGCAGCCTTCCAACACTTCAAGAGTTTCTTTCTATCCACTAAACCGCATCAAGAGGTTTGCCAGATTTGCTGAAGTACAACTCACAGGTTCTCCCTAACATCCCCAGCAAGCACACTTTTGTTTTAATAGCAGAAACTAGCCACTTTAGAAGCATTGGTTAGGAGCAGGCAGGTCAAAAATGCTTCACTGCTCTCTTGGAAATAGGTGAAAGTCATCCACATGCTCAGCAAAGCTGATATCCGCAGAGGGAAAGATGAAACAGAACAAGACTGAGACACCAGGAGCTCTAATCAGGTCACATGTGATGACCTTACATCAGCCCTCAGTCATGCCCCAAAGTACAGTCAGTGCAGTACAGGAGAAGAGATGGAAGAAGAGGGAGACACCTGAGATGGGCTTGGATTAGCAGAGACCCCAAGACAGATGAAGATGTCTGGTACCGTCATGATGAAAGGTCTTTTGCGATCATAAGCTTACTAGAGCCTTCACACCTCTGCTGCTGCACGGCCAACCTCATAGTATGTGGCATTACCTACCTGGACAGCAGGCAACATCTCAAGTATGGTGCATGTGCTGCAGATTGCTGAAGATAACCACATGTGACATTTCACTGCAACCCCACGGGGCCTGGGAACAGGCAATGACCTGCTCTGGGATGGTTACTCACAACCATTACCACAACCTGACCTGATCCACCACTTATCAATGTGCCTACAACTCCCAGCAGGCAGCTCTACCTGGCTAAGGTAGGCAGCACATACCTACAGTAGCCAGCATAGCTGTGGTCTCCATGGACATTACCATTAAGCAGCATGGCCTTCTGCAGCTTTTGTTGATTGCCAGCACGCTACTTAATTGTCCCTTGCAAGCAAAATATGGTCCGTGGTTAAAGAGCCCAAGCAGAAGCACATCACTCACACCAGAGACATGAAACAAAGTGAACAACTAAATACATAGTAAGAATGGGATAAGCTTACAGCTTGGATTAAAAAAAAAAAAACAATTAACTTCAAATCAGTTATTTCAGAAATTGAAGTACCACCTCTAACAGCACTAGAAAGAAACTGGCCAAGACCAGCAACCTTCTTACCCCATCCCTCCTTAGTAGCAGCCAATACAACTACAGCCTCTTTCCAACTGGAGAATAACCATGGATGATATGGGTTTGAGACCGAGAACTGTGTTATTACTGCCATTTAAAATAGATCTCCCAAGGAAGTGACATTCCACAGTGATGCTCCCGAGGCTGGTTTTTAGCTCCTGATGAGTCCACCCACAATCATCCGAGGGTCAGAACAAATTTCAGTGTTAACAAATTTTCAAAAAATAATCCAGCCAGTTCCAAAGTGTCAAAGCTCAAGGGTTCAGAGACTTAGTGAAGTGTATCCCATCTATCCAGCTTCTCCCAGTAGTACCACTATTTCTGTTTTTCAGGCTAAAGGCAGCCAAGCTTCTTCTACACAAATGAAAGACTGCTACCAGCAGGGGAAAAAAAAAAGTTAAATTTCACAGAAAGCATATTAGTCAAATTTTGATGCACATAAGCCTTCAGGTTTCTGGCAGACACTGAAAAATGGAAATCATTCCATATGTTGGTATCAAAACTCTCATTTTTACATGCTCCAATGGAGATCGTACAGCAATATAAATGCCTAGTTTCATTTAGAAGTTCACTGGTCTTTCAAAAAAGAAGTGACAACAGGTCCTCTGTAGAGAATTGCTTAAACATGACTACAGTTTTCTCAAGAAACAGCCAACTGACACTTACAGAACTATACAAGAGAAGAAACATTACCATCATCCACTGAATTTGAACACTAAGTTTTCAGCAAGAGTTGAGCCCCAATGCCTTTTCTGCTTGACGTTTTGGGTAAGAGCCACCACAAAAAAAAAAAAAAGGAGGTTAGGCAGAGATCCCACTGAAGTGGCAATATTATTAAGAACAGACAAGGCCTTTTCTCTCCACCTTAACCAAAAAGCAGCATGCACCTTCATCTGAAACATTTGGGTATGGCATTTTGTTACCACATGAATGACAACTTAGAAAGGATTTAGATAAAAGCTACAAGAGACTTAAAAGGTACAGAAGAGGCATTAGCCTCTCAAGTTATACTACTTAATGCACCACTGAAAGGCATTCAGCTACTAAGTATGGGTACGGTTACTATTCTACAAGAGAAGTAATCAGGAGCATCGAGATGAAATTCAGTTTTCTTCAATACATTATAAGAAGCCCATTCTTTTAATAAAGGTGGGTGCTTTCAGAGATAAGTTATTCTAACCAAGATAAGCAAAGATTTGCACACTAGTGTAGTTTACATCCATGAATTAGAGGTTTACACAAGCAGACTTTATGGAAGAACAAATGCATCTTCACAGAACGTATTTAAAGTCAAGGCTACTCCATTTCATGTTTTCTCTTTTGATAAGGCCAAAGAGGGTTCTGCAAAAGAGAATCTCATTCCAGCCTTTGCCTAGATCTGACAGCAAAACGTTTCTAGCTGCAGAAATGTCTAAGGATTAAAACCAAGAATTTTTGCACAATGGACAAGTGCCTGTCACACAAGAACTGAATCAAGTGGCACAACTGGCTCAACACTGGTGTTTGCGCTCTTAAAATACTCTGGCAAAGGATTTTGCTTCTTAACCCCGTCAAATATTTTGCTACAATGAACATTAAAACATATGTTTGAAATACTTTAACTAGGATACATATCTTAGCTTGGGGAAGAGTCATATAGTTGTCACAAACATGTCCCTACTGCTATTAATGTAAGTTTTCATCTCCTAAGCAAAAGCCTTTTACCTGAATTTCTAAATTACTTGTATAATTTTAAGACAGCAAAACAGACCAATGGGAGCACATCATGTCTTGCTTTTAGTACTAAAACCTTAAGGAGCAAGACACAGCCTGTCTGCCAACCAGCCTTCTCTTTAATTACAAATACTATAATATCTGAAAGTGTCACTTAATACAGCCCCTATACGTTCCCCTTGTTCTCCAGGTGACAGCCTCAATAAAAAAAAACAAAACACCAAATGTCCAGGAAGTCTTAAGATCACATTTCTTGAAAGTGAAGCAAGATTCCAAAACATCCTACATGTACCCCAATCCAGCAGCTTTCTCCTATTTGTAGGCCACTTTGGGCAAATACGTATGTTAAATATTTCAGAAGATGTGGAGGTGGGCAATCAACCAGTTTGGCTCATCTTGGCTACTTGTGCTTCAGGGGAGGGTACACAATGCCAAGGTTATTACTATTACACTGGCCTGGTGGGATGAGACATTCTCAGTAAGTCACTACCACAAAAGTTTAGTGAGATTAACTGCAATTCCTCTAACTCTTAAGGCTGGATAGAACACTAAGGTTTTAAAAATGAACTCTGGAAATAGCAAGCTAATTTTGTGCATGTGCATGTATGTACACATACACCTGATTACGTGTGGGCCCAAACTATAAGAGGGCCTGCTATGTTATGAGTCACATAACCTCTGGTTCATTCGCACTGCAGTCCATCTGAAACTCCGTTGCATTTCCAGCTTTAACTCAGTTACACCTCAGAGTTCAACATGAGATCTCCACCGTTTAGTCCATACTATTCATTACTATGAATTCCGCATAACAGCCATGAACTACACAGCCAAACTGCATGCCAAAGGTCAGAGTTAAGGTTCCGTAAGTGTTTGGTTTTCTTTTTCTGGCATTTCTTACCCTCTAGATGCAAAAAGAGTATCACCCAGTAGCCCTGAAGCGCTATTGAAGAGAAGATACCCAGTGTGAATAGATCAGTGTGTAAAACATCGGGAAGTGTAAGCAGGACTTCAGAAACAGCGAGGTTGAAACATGTTTGAGCTCTTGAGAAGTTACTCATGTGGTCCCATACTCAGACACTGACATAACATCACTGCAATGCTGGAGATCTTAAGGATTTACCAGGTAAACAAAAAAATTAAAAATAACATCCCTCTAACACTGTAGAGTCAAAAACTTCCATTAATTCCTGTAATATGAACCAGATCTAAAAGCTATCTGCATGCTTTTAGTTTTATTATCTCTTGAACAGACAGGCAAGAAATTTCAAGAGGCACAGTTCTTTGCACTGTTATCCCAAAAAATAAACCAAACAAACTTAATGTTGTTATTTCACCTTATCCAAAGATCACTCTGTGCAAACTCATGGAAACAGATCCAAACAATAGAAAAATTATGCAAACTGACAGTGCTCAACCTTTCCAAATGGAAAGCTTTCCATTTTTATTCTAATGGCAGAGGTGAGCCGTGCTACATCTTTGTCCTTGCCATATAACAGGACCTCATTGCAGAGGCTTGTATTTCCAGGCAGTATCAGAACTGGAAATCACTATCTTAGTATAGACAATAACCCTACCTGGATCAGAGCAGTCTTAGGGGAAGAACTGGGAGCTGGCTACCATCATTACCTTGCCTATAGCCTCCTGAGGATAGGCACCTGTCCAAAACAGGCTACAGGCTGGGCAAGCTGGCTGGGGGCTTCTGTGGCACCCGCAGAGGTAGCCATCCAAAAAACTATACACAGAGTGAGGGTTGATGGGGTATTCCTCCAAGAATATCCTCCTCCTGGAGATAACTGTGCCTATGATCAGTGAATCAACATCAGGAAAAGTTTCTTGCCTCCCTGCCTGTAGTCAGCTTGGTAGCTCCTTCGCTTTGGAGATAGCCTGCACTGAACGGGAGCTCCTCAGACCCAGAGCAAGCAATTCCAGGCTCTATTCACCCACAGTTCCGCATCCTGTTGCTGCATCAAACCTGTGCTTATTAGCTTCGGTGATACCTAAAGGCAACAAAAATAGAAGATTAAGTACACTCAGAGAGAAGCTCTGCAGCACCTTGCAACCCAGAGGCCTGCAGAAGGCAGCTTTTGTGCTGGAAGTACCACACATTTTTTCCGTGGCACTGAGGAATATTTTTGTGGAGTTAAATGTTCTACCAGTTACATAATATTAAGTGCTTAAGAAACTTCTGTTTGCTTAATTTTAAGATTTCTGGTAAGTAGCCTCTTTTACTAAACTTTTAAACATGGAGTTCATTCTTGCCATCAGTTATCCATAAGTAAGTTCCGTATCAATTTCCTGCTCTGAAAGAGAAAAATTATTCCTACGCATTGCAAATTGCTTTGAAATCAAAACAAATCACCTGGATAAGACGAAATCCAACAATACAGAATTCTAAACAGCACGTAGTTAATGAGTTACAAAAAGCAAGGAAAACAATGCCTTGACAAGTATTCAGCTCCCAAATTGCTTGAGAAAACTAAGCATAATGCTTGAGGTTTCCCCCCAGCCCCCAACTTAATTGCCAAGATTTGCTCCTTCACTTAGCAAAAATACCTTATGAAATAAATTGCCTTAAAAACTATCAAATAGCAGCTCTAACAATGCAGGTAATTTTTCTTGTTTCCTTTCATGTTAGGTGTATTCATTTTCATCTAGCCAGCCTAAATCACCTCTGAAGGAGCTTTTAATATTGACTCTTGCTCTACATTAAACATGCTTCTTGACACAGCATACTTGGTCAAACTGTGCTTCTGGGCAGTGCTATGTGTTTAATAATGAAGTTTCTATTTGTATAATTTCTCACTTGCACCTTCCCTGAAAGGTTGGCTACCAGCACAAGAATACCATTCAACTCTAAAAAAAATGAGAAGAATTTCCTTTTTTTTAAAGCAATCAAAAGCTGCCACACTAAGGTGCAATTGCACCAAACACACAGAGCTTTGAGTAAGCCATCAAGAAGCACCTTCTAATACCTCTGCAAGTAGCCTGAAAACATCGCTTGATCAAAACATTGGGCAGAGGTTTCTCAGCCTCCAGGCTCTGAAGGCCCAAGCATCACAGTGAGACACTGGATTTCAAAGCAGACAGACTGCTCAGCGCTCAACTGAGATGGTTGAAGTTTCACCATGCACAAGCCTCAGCCATTGAAATCGATCCCAACTAGGACCTACCACCACCAGATCACAGCTTAATCACCTTTGCTGTGGTGGTCCCCATTTAAGCACCAGCTGCCAAAATTAAAGGTGAAGAAGCCCTCCTGCCACATCACGAGTGAAGAACTCTCTCATAAGCATCCTATGGCATAAAGGTGGCATCGGTGAACTGCTCACATAGTTCTGCAGTCTACACCACAATCTGGTTCTCTACTGCTCAGGCACTGCCTGCAAAACCAGAAAAAGAAACAAACACATTCCCATCGTTTCCAGAGCAATTCAGAACTGCCACATAGCACGGTGGAGCCTCATCTAAAGGCCTGTCTTATCACACCACATCCTTTGCAGCTGACCTAAGAAAGCAGCAACTGGCACTACCTATGACCTGGACATAAAGAACTTAGTTCTGAGAAAAACAGTCCGCCACCCGAAGAAACACAGCAACTGGATCAGCCGTGAGCAAATCAACATCTTAAGACACACAAGGTCCACCCACCTTTCACCCTTAAACAAACTCTGAATGAGCCAGGGACCAAAAAACAAGTTCACTTATTGCAATGAAATACCTGTAGCCCAACACAACTGACTCTGCCAGAAACTTCAGTCATAAACTGGCAATTTCTTGCTGACAGCAGCGGAGGGACAGACATTTGCTCTTACCACTGGACCTTTCTGGAGGACTTAATATCACTGACCCTGAGCTACTTTTGCCCTGCCATCAAGGAACATCAGGTAACTAGTGCACAAAATAGCTCAGGTCCTTCCTTGGGGGTGATAATCTAGAACATAAGCAAAGGGTTTCCCAAAACATTATTCCCAGTCACACTGAATAGCTACATAAAGTCCTTAGGTAAGGCAAAGATTGACAGGGGTGAGGACAGCTGTGCAGAAACACCTGGACTCATGACAACCTCCACTGCAGAAGCGTACCTTCAGCTGACTGCATCGGGGAGGCTTGTGGTTCAGGACTGCTCCTGCCCCTCGCTGATACAAGCTGTTCTTCACACAGGGGCTGCTCCTGAAGGCCGCAGCCTTTTCCATCCAGCTGGGAGGTCCTAAACAATGAAGTACTGCAGCAGATTTCAGCACGATGTATTATTTGATAAAATATGCTGAGATGCTGTGCCTGAATTTTTAAGAAGCCCCCCGACTTTATTACAGTCAGCACCAAGGTACTGATAACCTACCCTTTAAACAAACGTTCAGGGTCAGGTGTTTTCTGCTTCCATTTATCCAACGCTAGAGTTACAGGACTAGCAACTGAAACCAGAATCTGTTGAAAAGTTGAACCAGCTTTTAACAGCAGTAGGTCCTGTCAAGGAGGTGCAAAGAGAACACTTTTCTCATTTCAGTTTATTCAGCTAGTTCAGCCACCCAGACAGAAAGATCGTATTTCTCCAAGAATAAACAAGGTGCCAAAAGCTGATGTTACCAGCTCCAAGAGCACAAATCCAGCATTTGTGTTCCCAATAAACCATCACTGACACTTGCTTTATTAAGGTCACACTAAACACAGGTTTTCCTCAAAGTACTTATAACTTGAGCTTAACTAGAAGCCTTTGCACCTTCCCGTCCAGTTCCTACTCTCAAACCACACCTCAAGTGGAAGAAAATTCCCAAACCCTCATCACCACAAAGTTTAAAAAGAGCTACATCCTGTAATAGCATATTTCTAATCCTGCTTACTTCATTTTAGGAGAATAAAAAGACAAAACAAGATGAAGCTAGGTATTTCATCAAGCCAAGAAATCTGAAAAATAAATCAGATGACGATCTTAACTAGTGCTCACCTCACAAATACTATGAATATATGACAGAAGTCATCCCACCAAATAAATTTCAGGGTAATCAAATCTCTACATGATTCAGTAAGCCAAGTCTAACATATCTAAAGTTTGCCTGAAGGCCCATTACAAATAAAAGCAAGAATATCACTCCTCAGGACAACAGGACTCCTCCATAGGGACAGAATGAGGCTCTAACACCACTTTTTCCAGTGGCTGAGAATATAGGATGCATAACCAAAAATCAAACACTGCCAGTGCTATGCCCTGCTCCTCATGGAGGAAAGATGAGGCAGAGACAACATATGACAGACTCCAGCCATGCTGCTTGAAGGGAATCCCTCTGCTGTGGAAAGGTGAAGGCATCATGAGACCTTAGTCTCCCATTCTCAAAATAAGTATCACAGGATCAGTGAGAATAATTTAAAAGAAAGGCATAACAGTTAAAGGATATCAAATACAAAAAAAAAAATAATATTATATTCCTGATACTGAGATAAGGCAACCAGCAACCTTGCCTAAATCTACACTTGTTGACACATATCCTCAGATTATTTCACAGGCTGCCCCAGCTTCTTTCCAGGAACAATTACAAAGGTACAGTCAGTCCAGACAGGTCCCAAACCAAACAAAAATATTTTGACCCATTGTGATTTCTTTGAAAAAAAATGGATGAGTAATCTAAGTGCAGGAAGAGGTCGCCAAGCCATTTGGATGTAGAAATGACCCAGTTACCAACCCAAGACTAGAGTGACTTCCTGAATAAGTAATAATGGAGGTGAGTCTAAGAATATACCTATCACACCTACATGAGTAAGCCAGCCAACTCATTACAAAAGGCAAGCCTTGTGCCAAAGCCTTCCCTTCCTTCAAAACAATGAGGCCAAAATGAATGTGACTCTAATGTATTATTCCCCAAGCTACAGGTTATTTCGGTTTTGTGGAACAAAGCTCTTAAACCTTGACCCAGAGAGGCCAAGAGGCACTGAAGATGCATGTTAGCTAAGCAAAGAGATCATCCAGAAATTTTTTTTACAGTTTGACAGAAGCCAAAGGGCATGAAGTGGGAGACACAGGAGCCACCACTAAAATGGTTAACTCCTGGGAGAAAAGAGCTGAAGGGGACAATATTTTGCCAGAGACCAAGTGGACATCAAGCGTAAAGGGGCATGCCAAATGCAAGGTATCTTCTGCAGGGGTTCTCAATTGCTCCTTTTAATAAAAACTGCTCCTCCAGTTGTTTTGAGAATTTACATCTGCTCCCTTTAGTTCCTTGCCAGACCTCTTGCTCACTGCATTTACAAGAGGGGGAAATGACAACCACAAAAGTTTTTTTTTCTATTGACAGGAAGGTTGAGAGAGGAATTGAAAGCATTTATCCTACCTTCACCAACTAAGTGCTGCCATAGCCCTTCGAAGGCCACCCTCTAAAAGTTCAGAGAGGAAGACAGGGAGAACGGGGAGGGGGCTAGGTGTAAGAATAATCATGAAAACCAGTCCTGAAGCCCATGAAGTTTTGAGGAAAACGCTGCCTT
>JAHREE010149172.1:0-10704 GCA_033628505.1 Tringa tobata | reverse complement strand
CTTAAAAAGAAAAAAACAATTCCAACTCGCAAAATGAAGAATTTCCCTGCATCTGTAGAAAATCTGGCCTCACTTATACCTGTAAAAACAGTTGTTTCCCTTACAGGAAATGGCTTGCTTCAGCACCTGAATTTTGTTTTGTTTTTTTTTTCCTGGTGAGATTTTGATAAATCTCTGCCTGATTTCTAGAAGGAACAAGCAAACTCTATGGAGGGTAAGTTAGATGTTGAGCCTGCCGGAGCAGAGGACTTCACCTCAGGTCTTTCTTCACTCCTCTGGTCTTCCCAGTTGAGACTCCAGCTATGACAAAGGCTTTGTGGTGGGCAAAAAGCCATGAGGAGCCGGTCCCTGTCCCCAGGAGCTTCCAGGGAGAGCAGACCAGCCAGGCATGGGGTGAGAGCAGAGTACATTATGATCTTGGGGACAAACTCGAGAGCAGAAACCAGGGTTTAGCCCTCCTGCCTTGAGGTACCCACCTGCAGAGTCAGGAATCTAATTCAGGATTGCCATGACTCGCCCATAGGTGATTTCAGATGCATTTCCCCTCAGTTTTTATGGAGGACAGAACTTGGGGCAGGTTCCCAGCCCAAAGGGCAAAGCCAAGCTTTCCCTGTGTACTGGGTATGGGGCTAATGTTGAGGAGAGGATGGTGAGGAGCAACGCTTGCTGTCCTTTGGAGAAGCAAAGGTCTCTCCTTGGAGGAAAAGACACGGGTGGGACCACTGATCCCCTTCTTGCTGGGATAGATGTGACCTGGCTCCACATACCTGAGTGTGGGAGGATTTTGCCTCCTCAGAAAGGATCTCCAGAAAAACGTTGGGGTAGGTCCTTGTATGATGGAGAGATCATGCCAAATCCTCAGCTATCATAACTGGCTATTCCATTGTAAACAGGGCTGTGTGTACAAACTGAGTCCACAGTTGAGTTTCCTCTCCTGCTTTGCCAGCAGGAAGTTCTACTTTGAATTACTCCGGTTTGAAGGTGTTGCCCTTCATCTTTTCCATCTATAAGTGCATGTGCGTGTTTGTGTGTCTACCTGGACATACAAAGTTATCCAATTTGAGTTCACTTTTTGGAATATGAAGTGGAATTGTTTGATGCAAGTAACACCGCGGATACCACTTGCCATCTGCCACCACACCTTCAAACCCAACCCTGCTGGGTTTGAGCGAGGTGTGGACCGTGTTGTCCTCTGCTGGTGCTGCCGACCACACAGCTCCCACCGAACGGGGCTCTGGGGAGGGAGCAGGAGGTGTCCGAGTCCCTCTAAAAGCAGGGGTGAAGTTGCTATGGCTTTCCTGTGGTCTGCGGTGGCCGCGTTAGCGGTGACGCCGGGGGCTCGGGGTGAGGGAGAGCAGGCGTGCACTGCTGGGTAGCTTAACTTTTCATTTCCTGTGTGGTTTCATATTAGGTATGGTATGCACGAGCGGGTTTAATTGATGCACAAAGCAACGTTTTATGTACGTGCTGGACTTCCAGAACAAACTGGTGGTAAGATAGACACATCAGCGAAGGGTTTTCAAAGTCACCAGAGACCCTGGCTGCCAGAAGTGAGACAGTTTAATGTTTGTGTTTAGAAACCTCCTTTAGGATTCCCTGCCTTGGATGAAACAGAGAAGATTAATAATTTGATTGAAAAACAAACCGTCCTATTCAAAACAGTCTCGTGTTCCAAAAGAATAAAATTTCAATGGCTGAAAAAGCCAACTGAGTGCTACCGTAGGTGCTCGGGCTTACGGCATGTAAGAAAGATGTTCCAGGAGTGACTTCTCCTGGCTCCCCCCCTTCTCCCCATCATTCTCCATGTTTATGAGGTGCTCGGCTCCGTGATGTTCGCCTCCTGCTCCGCTACATGACAGGGCTCTGAGAGCCTTTCTCCTGGCTGCCAATTTTTCTTCAGCTTTGCAGCCACGTTACTCCACGGGAGCGTTTGAAGCACAGAGCAGTGTGAGAACAGTGTAGCAGGTCCAGCAAAATCATTTCTTTGAAAAGGAGGAGGCGTTTTCTTTTTCAGGGCATGTGTTCCCTGCGTGCTCAAAGGGGCTTTTTGAGCCAGGATGCGATTTTTTTTGCCGCAGAAAGGAGTTGGGAGCAAGAGAGACATGGAGTGAAACAGGGTGCAATTCAGCTGAGGTCATCCCAGCTTGGGGAAGAGAAGGAGCAGGGATGATAACCATCTTCTTGGCTGCTAAAGGCAGAGGGAAGTGGGGGGTGTTTTTTTCCTTTCTTCTCCAGTTGTGAAGGGGAGAATTTAAACTGGAAACTCATTCCCCCCTCCATCACCACCTCTGCGTGCTAAAAGATCAACTCGGGACTCAATATATCTATACTAAATTATATCTGTATGTAAAATGAAAGAAGGCTCATCCTACATCTTGGAGGGTGCTGGCACAGCTCAGCTCACTTCATGCAACTCATCCACTGCCCGCGAGCAATCCCTGGCATCTGCTGATCCCCACCTCGTGCCTGGACATTGCTCTGGAGATGGTTTGTTGGTGCAGGCCAACACTCTGCTAGGGCACGTGCATGCAGTGAGGTAGGGAGGACCATCATGGGTCCTATTTATTTTCTTGATATAGTTGTAACTGAGAAGACCAGTTCACCATGACCTTCCCCTCAAATGGAGTAGACTCCATTGCTCGTGTCTGTGTGGTTACTGGGACACAGGAGGCTCAGCTAAGGTGTGCAGCACAGGAAATTCAAGCATAAATTAAAAAAAAAATGGAGCTTTCTGCTGAAAAACTGCTTCAGCAGCCCTAAATTTGGCCAAATATGTACATCAGGGGTACATTTAGCCTCCCCCTAGGGCTGGGATGGTAAATTTGACACACAAAGAGACAGAGAGGTTTTCCTAAAGCAGCTTAGGTGCTTGGAGGTCAATGACTCTGTGAGGTGTTGAAGCCAGAAGTGAGCCCTCCCTTTAGGTACTCCATTTGATCAGTCCATGAGCAGGGATCCCTGAGGCACTTAGGTCACGTCTGCAAGTGAAGCGTGCTATGGGGAAGCCTGCTGCTGTCTGAAATAATGAGGATGGGCTCCTTTTCTTTAGGGAGAAATGGTTTGCTTTAAGGTTGGTGTTTGAGTGAAGCTGAGATCAGCTGCTGGTAGTAAACCCCTGGTACTGAGATATGACTCCGAGGCCTTGCCTTGGTCCCTCAGTGGAAAGCAAGGCAAGGACAGTGGTCAGAGCCCTTCAGGATGGACTGAGGTCTTTCAATATCTCTGTAGGATGATGCCAGCAGTAATGGAGGTTTCCTCCACATGGGTCTTTCTGTACTGAGAATCCTGGTCTAGTGGGAGGTGTCCCTGCCCATGGCAGGGGGCTGGAACAAGATGGTCTTTAAGGTTCTTTCCAACCCAAACCATTCTATGATTGGTGTAATACTGGTGGTTCTGACCATATGGGCTACAACTACAACGGGCAGGTATGGAAAAGGACTCAGCTGAACTGTGCTGGTGGTTTCCCAAGGTAATGCATCTCCTAGGGGCAGGGATGCTTTAAAAATGCAATTACGTCACACTGAAACCATAGTTTTGGGTGTTGGGAAAAAACCCAACTGGTGCTTTATCCACTAAATCTCATTCTTTCTTCTTGACTACTGAATGGTGTGAAATTCTTGGAAATTGCATTAAAATACATGGTATGGATTTTATTGTTGTAATGTGACAAGTTGTGTGACTCAGTATTTCCCCTCAAATTATCCATCCTTCCCCCGTATAAACCAAGAAATGGATCCGTCGTCCTGTTCATTAGCTTTAAATAAGGCTGTGGCAAAAACAAGAGCGATAAGATCAAACACATATGCTACACGGGCACTTTTGCAGATAGCTTGACTTAGGGTAGACATAACATCTTAATTAAGGTCCATTCTCGGTGCGTTTTCCCTCCATCTGCCAGGCAGAAATCACTGTGAAGCCTGCAGGATTTTTATTCTCCGTCAAGCGGAGGGTCCTGCTACAAAACAAGCTTTTGAGAAGTCCTTGCTCAGTATGAGTCACAGACTGAAGGAAGTGTTGTCTAGACAAGACCCCAGGTTTTTAAGCCACAGCTATGAGTGGGAGAAGTGAGAGAAGCCAAGCGGTGTCAGCAGGAGGGATGGACTGCAAAGCTACGGGGTGTCTGTAAGCGCTGGATTGCCCCGGTGCTCACGTGGCATTTCCTTCAAGAGGAAAACTCAGGCTCTGCTGGGAGGTAACACGTTCTCGGACGTGCTGGCTGATAAGGAGGAGGCAGGCTCTCAGCCCGTGGTCTTCACTAAACAGCCGGAGCAGCTGGTGGTGGTGGGTTTTGATGGACTCGGTGTGGTTCTTCAGCCCTTCCTGCAATCCATCCCCATCCCACGTGTTCCCAGACACGCTCCGGGCAGCGCCAGCACCGCCGGTGGATGAGTGTTTGCTTTGGCACAACAGCCCAAGGCATCCAGGGCTTTCAAATTCACACTCTTTAAGGCCCAGAAGCCCAGGCACAATCACTGCGGGTGAAGGAGCAGTGGGGTTATTAACGTACAGAGAAAATGTCTCATTAATAATCATTTAAAAAAAAAAAACCAAACAACAAACCTTTTCAGTGTGCAGAGCCAATGAATTGGTTTTTACACCACCTCATCTTCTGGCTTCAGAGGAGGGGTCAATGAAGGAGGAAGACTGTCAGTATTTGGATGACAAAGGGTAGGAAAAGCTCAACTCTAATATTTCTGGAATTGTTGGCTCTCAGTAGAGGAGGGCCATGGCTGTATGTACCCAAGGAAGTGACTACAAAGGCAAAAGCTGAACTGTGTCAGAAAATAGCTCAGCATTTGTGATGTACAGGATAAACAATGCCTGCTTGGCAAAAAAAAACAAGGTTAGACTCCCTTTGGACTGGTTATACCATTCCCCATTCAGCAGCATTTATTTGCTGATGTTTAAAGGTGGTTAAATATCAGATGAAAGGATGATGAAGCTGAACCTGTGTTGATAATTCAGGTTTGGGACTACACTTTCAGCACCTTTTGAATCTCAGATAGCTTTTCAGATGAGCCTGGACCGAGGGAAATCTTTCTAGTGTGCACAGTGGGGAAATAAAATAAATAATTTTTTAAAAAAACCTAGGCTTTGAAGTCCCAGCTGGTGTTTCCTGCTTCTAAACTGCCCGGTTTTGGTAGAAGAATGGATTTTCTTTCATAAACTCCCAATTGTAGTCAACTGAATGGAATTCTGCGATCTTATTTGGCTGAGTTTCCAAGCCAAGTCACCCGCTTTGTTCTGAAAAGCTGGAAAACTACTTGATCCAGCTAAGAATTGCCTTCTAGGTGTCGTCTCACTGCAGAGAATCCTTTTTCCTTCTGCGTAGGAGCAGACAGATGTATTTCTGGGTTAACAAAAAATCATTTGAAACTTAGGCACAGTCACAAAAAAAATGCCTATAAAGCAATGATATCTCCTGAGCCAAGGACCTTTTTGCTGCCAAACGCCTGCTATTTTGAAAACCTTTGAAGTTTTCAGAGAGATCCACCAGGATATCTTTCAATATGAATGATTTTGTGCTATAGGGATGTTGTAAAGGAGTACATGGTGTGGAGAAGTAATTACATGTGTCTTAAAACAAGTCTCTAACTATTTCAAGGTTAAAGAGTCTACAGTGGTCGTCTAAGTTTATTCAGATTTATAGTCGTGTGAAATTCATCTGACTTTAATTACTTTCTATATTACTCTTAAAAAGGGAATATATTGTCCTTCCATTCCTCCCCCCATCCATCAGTATAATCTAATTTAATCTAATCTAGCCTAAACTAAAATAATGAAGACAGACAATCCTTCAGAGCCAAACACAATTAATTCATGCACAGCTGAAATGAAATCCTTTTTTTAATTTTTTTTTTTATTGGGAATTTCCCCATTGAGTTGGACACAGCATAAATTTTAGTCATAACTTTAGTAGGAGCAGGCTATCATCTGGCCCAATGCACAGCATAAATACCTGATTGTATAAAGAAAACACGGTGCTACTTTTTCCAAGTTAATTAATGAAAAATTAAAATATTCCAAAATGCCAGTGCCTATCTTTAACTCTGGCTGTCTTCAGGCATTCTGGTAACTAATGGTACTAGCTAACAGGAAACTCTCAAAAGGTAATTTAAATTCAATTTTTTCATTCTGCTACTTAGTATTATTGCAGAGAATCTGTCGCCTGTGAGAGAAATACCCTTTCCTGTGCACTTTTCCTTCAAAGGGCTCACTCGACGCCCGCGGGGCTGGATGCTGTAGCGGAGCTGCAGAGGGAAGAAAGTGCAGGGCTCGGGGCTGGTCTCACCTGGAAAGAAGAGGTTTAATATTCTGTGAGGAAGCTCTGTTATTTCCAGCTCAGAAAATCATTTGCAGGTTATCTCATGTCGTTTCGGAAAAGGTCTAAGCTAAAAGTTTAAGGGAAAGGTTTAAGCTAAAGTACAAAACACATGTCCCCAGGCCACCGGGCTGTTTTGTTGGCTCAGTCGTGTAGGTATAAATCTACTGGTGTAATGTATAAACCTGAGCTGGAAAGACAATCAAGGCCCTGATTAACTGAGACGGGCTGAGGAAAGGCAACCCTTCAAGTGGATGAGAAGAAAGACAAGCTTAACTCACCAGGGCTTGAGCAGGTATAAATCCTCACAAGTCCTATCGAGGTGGACAACAATTTCTGGAGGATCCCTCTCTTGGCTGGAAAAGTAACTTGGGGTGGCTGCTGGGCTGACCCAGGGACCCCATTACCCTAAATTAGGTGGGATTATGGTTTAGTCTGTGTTCAGCAAATCAGCTCAGGCTTGTCTCCCAGTTCAGCCAGGGCAGGAATGAAGGGGCAAGAAACGGGGAGACGGGCATGGGTGAGATTTTGTTGCTCATTTCCCAGCCCTTGGTGGAAGGAGGTCTTGCTTTAGGTTGGGCTTGTATCTGGAAAATAATAATGGGAGGCTATATATGGGTATGTTTTAAGGTTTCCACAGGCATCTTTGGCAGGATACCCTGCCCTCTGCATGGCTACCCCACGGGCAGTGCCATGGGAGGGGAGCAGAACAGCACCCTGCCCTGTCACACAGGTGGCCAAACACATGCTGGACTTGCACATATTGGGGGAAATCTACCAGATTTACCGGAGCTGGCCCAGATTTGTTTGCATGGAGCGGGATTTGCAGTCCCATCCTCTGTTTTAATAGGAAATCTCCCCATGGAAGGTGATGGACGAGGGATGGGAGAAAACCCCACAGTTTCAGATCTCCGAGGAAAAGCCTGTGAGCTCTGCCTACGTTGTGAACCCTGTGAACTCCAAAATCAGTTCAGAGAGTTCCCTGAACCCTCGAACTCCAGCGGGCTTTGCCGTGCCTGGTGGAAAGCCCTCAGTTTCTTGTCATCCCCTTTTTGTTACTTTTGCTCTCTTTTATTAGCAGGGAGGCACAGCTGTACAATCTCTCCCATCTCAGCGTAATTGCATTAGACACTTGGAGGCCGTCAGATTGCCATTCAAGCTGGTATATAATGAATTTACTTGACATGCAGAGGTCCTTATGTCACAAAAGGTTTTCTCATTATATCTGAGCTTTTACTTGTTTATCGAGAGTCTCCAAAGCCTCACCCTCTCCCCGCTCACAGAGTGGGAGAAGCGCCTCAGGAAGCTGCCTTTTAGTGCAATATTCATCAGAAAAGGCCCACCTGGATGTAACTTTTTTGGGTTTTATTTGCAGCTCGCAAGGGGAAGATCTGGCTGCAGATGCCTGCTGTGAAGAGTCAGCACTGGGGGACAACGTGGACAGGGCTGGTTGTTTATCACTGGTGGCAGAATGTTCTTCCAAAGGTATGTTGGGACAGCTGGGGATTAGTATTTGCACCCAGGGAGCGCACCCTTGTCCTCACTGAAGGTAGCAGTTGGTCCCATGAACGGGTCTTGATAAATCCTATGACACAGTGAGGCACATGTGGTGGAGCAATCCTGCTCCATCCTCCCTGGGTCCTGGACTCAAGTGGTTCAGCTCAGGGGCTGTAAATGGCTCCTCAGGGTGCAATAGACAATGCCTCAAGCCTTCACCCTTCAGCCAGGTGGGAACAGGGGTTTGATATCACAGCAATAGGCAAAGTCACGTGAAACCCCACAGGAGACCCACAGAAAGGGTGGAATTACGCAATTCCCATCTGCTTTGGTGCTGTTACCCTCAGGAATATGTGGGACTGTCACCTCCAGAGCCAGCACCAGTGAGCTGCAGCTCTGGGAGGGCAAAGAGGGACCTCCATAGGAGCCTGCCCACCCACAAAGAGCCTGTGGCACGTGGTGTTGCCATTGCGAGGGGTTAACTGCAGACTCTGCCAGTCTTGAGAAGTGTCCTCTAAAAACCAATCCCCCAAACCCTCCTCTCTGTGGAAAGGCTCAGAAAGGGCTTTGGAGACTTCCAGTACCTAAAGGGGAGATGGGAAGAAACTCTTGATCAGGGAGTGAAGCCATAGGACAAGGAGTAATGGCTGAAAGAGGGGAGATGGAGATGAGATGTGGGGAAGAACTTCTTTGGTGTGAGGGTGGTGAGAGCCTGGCCCAGGTTGCCCAGAGAAGCTGTGGCTGCCCCATCCCTGGAGGGGTTCAAGGCCAGGTTGGAGGGGGCTTGGAGCAACCTGGTCTGGTGGGAGGTGTCCCTGCCCAGGGCAGGGGGTGGCACTGGGTGGGCTTTAAGCCTGAACCATTCTATGATTCCGTGATTCTATGACTGGCTCTTAGCAGCCCCCTCGGGCAGAAGGTCTGTCTGCCCAGCCTTGGCTGGGACAGCCCTGGTCCCTCCTGATTAGCCTGTATCTAGGGCTGAGCCGGGGTCGTTGCAGCACCTCGCTAATAATTCCTGCCTATTGTCCCGGGGTGTTCTGGGAGCGATGTGATATTGTTGCTTCTCCGCGATGCCGGGGGCTCCGGCCGGCTCCTCTCTGCAGCGAGGGCCGGGGTGGGAGCGATGTCTCACATGAATGAGATAAGAGAAGACAAAGCAAATGGGGAAGAAAGGAAGCTTGTAGCTTTTCAAGTTCAATGAGGCTTACCAGGCTTTCGGGGGCCTCTTCAAATCAGAGGCCGAGTTAAAAGAACATGCAGAATTCAAAGCCTGTCCTTTTCCAGGCCCTCTGCAGGCTTTGAAAATCCTCCCAATTCATGTTTACTCTTGTTTCTCTCCCCCCCTCCACCCCCCACCTCCCCGTCTGTCCTACCTTCCCCACGCAGACACGCACTCAGCCCTTCTCCCCAGGCGCAGTGGTCCCCCCCAAAATCTGTTCAGAGCAAACCCGGGTCCATGGATGCCCGGCTGCGGGAGCAGGTGGGGTGGCTGTTTCCATGCCCCCGGATCCTGAATGTGAGATGTATGCAAATGGCAGGGAATGGTGGGCAACATCAGACAAGGATACAATGGACACCCTTAATCCCTCGTTGCCCAGAGCTGTCTCTCACCCCGGTGAAACACAGCATCAGAATGGGGTATAAACAGTTCCTCTCGCATTGCAAACATTAAAGTGTTTCTTTCGCTGGCAGACACATGCTTTGGAGAGTTGGCTGCGATGGGGAGCACAAAGGCTGGGTGCTTTCATCCCGGGAATTGCAGTGTGAGCCACCACTTTCTGGGAGGAACTGAGGGCTGCAAATGGGGGACCTGGCAGGATGGGAAGGGAGGCAACTTCCAGTTAGGCAGCTTTGGAAAATGGTATCGTGACTTTCAATGCACCTGAGACACTTCCATAAGAAAGGACTCTGTAATAAATGGTGTTACGTGCTGTAAAACTGACTTAGACGGGATCCGTGTCTGGCCATTCGAAGGAGAGGGTGCAACAGGCTGCAACTCTTGGAAGGTTGGCTTCATGTCCCAGTTCGCCCTCACCTCCTGGGCAGGCACAAGACTTTATTGTTAATGAGAGCAGTCCTTTGCAAGTCTCTAATGATGGGGCCTCAAAGGCAGGTAGGTAGGTGCAGACGACCTTTGCCCATCTGCTGCTCCACCACCTCTGCTGGTGGAGTGTCTTCTTCTCCTGCCCAGCCCATACTCCTGGGCAGGATACAGACAGCTCATCTCCACCCCACCACTCTGTCCTGTTGGGAGCTCTTGACCATGACTTTCTGATGAAAGGTTGTTGAAGACCTGTAAGAACAGAGACTGTCTATGTACATGAAGAGAAGATCATCTGGCATGAGTGACTTTTTAGGCTATTGCAGCCTGAGATTGAGGTTGAACCCTAACCTGTTTTGCCCCTCCTGAGCCCCTCACATGGGCATTGGGAAGGGTCCTCTCCCAGTCACCCCTTCATGTGTTTTTCCACTTGTAAGAAATAACAAAACAAGCAAGTGAGCCCCCGTCCCTGATTGACCATGGCATTTTCCCAGCTCTCAAATCCACAGCAAAACATGTAGCTGGGGCAAATCCACAGCCTTCTTCTGGCTCTGAGGGTGAGGATCTCACCTTGTGTGTTTGGAAAGCTCCACCAGCCCCTTTCTTCTTCTGGAAACATGTTGTTCTCTGCTTGGAAAGAACCAGTGCTGAAGGCAAACTATTGCTAATATTTTCATTTTCTTGCTTAGGAGCTCAGTGCATGTTAAAGGCAGTCGAGGTGTTAACTATCAGCTTTTTATTCCCCTGGCTCCACACCACTCGTGCACTCCTGGGCATAGCTCTAGAATTATCCGCTCCCCTCCTCGACCAGCCTTATAAAATGAAGGAAGAAATATCTAAACCC